>CAUYON010119705.1:0-26194 GCA_963573935.1 Arctocebus calabarensis
TTTTTTGAGACAGAGCCTCAAGCTGTCACCCTGGGTAGAGTGCGTGGCATCACAGCTCATAGCAACCTCCAATTCCTGGGCTCAAGCGAGTCTCTTGCCTCTGCCTCCCAAGTAGCTGGGACTACAGGCGCCCGCCACAACGCCCGGACATTTTTTGGTTGCAGCCATCATTGTTGTTTGGCGGGTCCTGGGGCTGGATTCGAACCCGCCAGCTCAGGTGTACGTGGCTGGCGCCTTAGCCCGTTGAGCCACAGGCGCCAAGCCCCAGCTATGATTTAATAAAAAAAATAAATAAATAAAAAGAGAGATAGCAACAGCAAGAAGTTCTAACTTACATGTAACCAAAGTATGAGAAATATATGAACTAGGGCATGGAGATATAACAAGTATTTAAGGACACAATGTCAGGAAATTTCTTATAATTGATGAAATAGACCTACTAATTTAAGAAGCTAAAAGCAGAGATAAGTAAATATCAGTACACAAATACCACATAATAAATACTACAGAATATTAAAGACCAAAACGCCAACAAACAAACCAAAATTTTTAAAGGAATTGGAGAATAATAGGAGTGTCCTCCAGACTTAGCCTGACATCTGATTTACCAACACTCACCAATCAGGTCCAGGACACAGTGGGATAATATGTTGAGTAAACAAAGAGGAAAATGACTGTTAAGCTGCTAATCCCTACTTGACAAGTTGTATTCCATAGTGAAAAGGAAAGAACAATAGATTTAAACAGAGAGAAACTGAGTGTTCTACTTGTAGACCCTCACTGATGAAAATGGTAAAGAACTTTCTGAATGTCACAGGAGTGTTTAGTTGGGAGTAGTCCATCTGGAAGGGTAAAGTAATTCTTTTTTCTTTTACCCCAGATACTATTTAGAATTTTTGGTATAAAGTGAGAACTAAAAGTAGACAGATATTTGGCTAGACTTAAACTCTTTAAAAATATTATCTCCCTACCGCCATTATCCATCAGAGATGGAGGCTAATGTCCTCAGGCAAAACCCAGAATGCCTCCTCTGTGATCCTGGTGTGCAGGACAGTTACCTGAAAAGCAAACTACTCTCCCCCTTTGAACCTATACACCCTGCACACACACATTCTCTCTCTCTCGCTCCTCTGTATTTCTCTTTCTCTCTCACACACACATACACATACACACACAAGCACACAAGCACACTCAGACACGCAGCCTAAAAGTAGATCACTCAGGTATTATTCAAAGATCCCATCATTAGATATCTAGCTGTATAAATAAAATCACATCAGGACCAAACTCTCTGTTCTTTTTCTTTCTTTCTGCCCACATAAAAGAACCTTAAAATGGATTATGGAATCCCCCTTCCTGCTTCTCCTTTTGTTATTTATTTATTTATTTGTTCATTTATTTTTGCTTAAACCTGGATATTTAATGAAACCTCAAGGTGTTTGAGGACACCAGTTCTACATGGTATGTCCTGACGTTCAGTACTTTTAAATGGCACAGCTGACAGAGGACCAGGTTGGATCCTAACATATCTATGGTGAGTAGATAAGTTTTCTCAAAAGTAATATCAGAGATGAAGGAAAGAATACATAAAGAAGTGACTGTACAAGCAAAACTAAACAAATATTAATTGCACAAATACTATTAACCCAAAGAGAGAACTGGTATAATTATATTAACATTAAATAAATGAAAAGAGTTTATGGTATAAGATAAAGAATGCCATGTCATCACAAAATTGATTTAACCGGGAAGCTAGAGAAATCTCAAATGCACATGCATTTAAAAATTTAGTGGTAAATATATAGGAGGCAAAAATTGATAAAGATATGAGGAAAAAAATAAGTCTAAAATCAGGGCAAAGTTAAAAATATTACTTTCTAATTATTTATAAAACAGTATTTTGTAAGAAAATATTTTTAAAACAAAATAGGCAAAAACTGAAAAAATTGATATCTATATATCTATATCTATATCTACATATATACCAAACACTTCTCCAACAACCACAGAATGCACGGTCTTTTAAAGAACTCATTGAACATTTAAAAAGCTAGATCAGGAAGGGCATAGTGCCTCACGCCCAAAATCCCTCTAAAAGGCCAGGGCTGTGGATCACCAGAGCTCACTTACGAGTTCAAGACCAGCCTAAGCAAGACGGACACCCCTGTCTCCACTAAAAAGAGAAAAACTAGCCAAATGCCCGGTGCCCGTAAGTCTCAGCTACTTGGTGGGTAGAGACAAGAAGATTGTTTGAGCCCAGGTAATTTGAAGTTGCTGTGAGCTATGACGCCATGGCACTCTACCCAGAGTGGCAAAATGAGACTCTATCTCAAAATAAATGAATGAATGAATAAATAAATAAATAAATAAACTTGATTAGATATATGGTCATCCCGCAAGTTTCAACTAATTTCAAAAGGCCAAAATTATACAGTGTATATTCATTGATGCAATACAATAAAGTTGGATATCATTAACTAAAGGCAAAACAAAAACTATACATATTTAGAATTAACACACTTTATAAAACTCATAGGTCAAATAAGAGATCATATGATCATTTAAGAAATATTTTTAAAATGACCACTCAGTAAAAAACATTTGACCTAAATGTGTGGATTAGAAAAGAATAAAAAGTTAAAATGAAAAAGGTAAACATATACCTCATGAAGTTTAGCAAAGGACAGCAAAATAAATCCCTGTGGTCCGCTTCAGAGTCTGTGCACCTGAGTCCCCTCTGGCTTCAGGGTGGCACTGGGCGGGCACTGGGCTCCCCAGGGCCTCCTGTCCAGTCCCTGCACAGCTACCTCAGACTCAGCCCCCAAACTCTCTGGGGGTAATTCTGGTGCTGCAGACCACTTGTTCCCAGGTGTGCCATATCTGTGGCTCGGTGTGTGGGGTCGTGAGTAAGCCGGGCTGCAGTCTGCAGGGTCCCCAGCCCGTCCATTCTCCCCGAGAGAGGCTCTTTTCCACTGAGTGTTCGAAACCTACAAGCCGGGTCTAAACCCATGGCCTTGTCCCCCCAGCTCTTCCTAGCGCTGGGGATAAATCATGAAATTTCCAGATCCCTTCCCTGCATTTCCAAACACCCACCTCTCTGCATTTCACAAGAACATTACCGACTATTTGCCCCTCAGACTACGTTACGCTCAGCCTCATCATATTAATTGTTCATAATATTCCACAGACTAATAGTGGGGCTTCGTTTTGTATTGTTTTGCTTTGTTTATCCACACAGGAGTTCATGATGCCACTGGGACCACTGGTACAAGTCACCATGCCCAGCAAATTTTTTAATTTTTTTGTACAGACAGTCTTGCCGTACTGCAAAGGCTGATCTCCAACTAACAGTTTTTTTTAAAAAATATTTTGTTTGTAAGTGTTTCACATGTGTGGAAAGCACAGAATAACCACCTGATACTCCTCTATAGAAAAAGAAAATCTATGTGCCTCTCTACCTGTCTTCCTCTTAGCTTTGAGAATGTTATTGGGGATAAGAATCTCAAAGAAACAGGGCAAGTCACTCTTCCAATTACGACTGCTACGTTTCCACCAGAAAGTGCGGTAGGCAACTTGGTGGATTGTAAAGATGCACTAAAACATCACTTTGTGTCCTGGAGAACGACTGAGAGTGGATAACTCTGTTCTGCTTCTTGTTACATGAACTTCGGAGATGACCGCTATGGCTGGGAACCTGGGAACCCCAAGACATCATGGAAATAATTAAATGATATCTTAAAAAAGAAGAAGAAGAAGAAGAAAGTGCATGATGGCGAAGAGAATAAACAAATCCAAAAACAGATTTTTTTAAAAATCTAATAAAATTTCTAGAAATATTACCAAGACAAAGGGAATGAAGGACAAGAGACAAATTAAAATTAAAGATAAAATGAGCTTATCTGTAGAGACGTTAACTACGTTAAATAGATAATAAGGAAAGATTTAAAACAACAGTGTAAAATAATTTAAGCATGTAGATAAAATGGAAAAGAAAACTTTAACTGAATAAAAATAAGTATAAAAATTCTAAATTTCCCCAAATTTATTAGAGAAATTTAATTGGCAATTTAAAAAAAATGAGGGAGATAGAAGAAAATCTTTCAGAAAAAAAAAAAGAAAACATTCCAGGTCTAGCTGTCTTCATAATGCTAAGTTTTACCAAATATTTAAGATACCCCCCTCAAAAAAATCTGATTTCTTTTCATTTTGATAGATAGATTCTAAATTTTATCTGAAATTATAAATGGACACCATAGAGTTATGTGGTGCCTTAAATATAAAGATTTAGAATAAAGTGATTATAAACAAGGTAGAATTAGAGAAAGTACTCTGGGCAGGGCGGTTAAGAATATAGGATTTATACTCATCCTAGCTCCCCGTCTAAAGGGACAGCTTCTTCCCCAAAGGAGCAATCGACCAACATTTCTTAGCTTTATTTTGTAGATGTCCTGTTCTAGGCAAGCATAAGAGAGAGACACGGCTTGCTTCCCCTACCCACGACCTGGTACTAAGGCAAAAACTCTGCCTCAGTAAGAGAAAGCTGCTTGCCCTCACTGCAGCTAATGTGAAGAGGGAAAGTTCCATCCCAGGAGATGAAGGTTGAGAAGACAAAGCCTACCACTGCCGGAAGCACCTTGTTCATAGAGCAGAGTGTAAGTAAAGGAAGCCAGCCATTCTTCTGCCGCCAGTTTTGAGAGAATGGTGCAGGTGTTCTGCCCAGAAGGAGAGGCGGGTTGCAAAAACAAAGAGACCCATTATATTCCCTGGAAACCCATGAAATGCCAGACCAGCTAGAAGTTTAATAGAGCGGATCAGTGAGACAGCTGAGAACATTCCTGGAGCTGGAATAGAGTCTCTAAGCCTAGCATCAAAGATTATTCCCGCAAAAAGTCCCAACTTTATTTTGATTCAGAATGTGGAGCAATTATGCCACAGATTGTTGTGAAAAACAATTAATAGAGGGTAATTTGGTATATGATATCAATATAGAAGGAGAAGTTAGAAAATTATGATGATCAAGGAAAGAACACTCACGAAGAAACAGAATAAAAACTACTGTCTTTCCTGGGAATGGAGTACCCCATATTGCAGCCTTTGAAAAGCAAAATTTGACTTGGTACAGTGGCTCACGCCTGTAATCCTAGCACTCCAGGAGGCTGAGGCGGTTGGATTACTTGAGCTCTGGAGTTCAAGACCTGCCTGAGCAAAAAAAAGAGCAAAACCTCATCTATACTAAAAACAGAAAACCGAGGCAAGAGGATCATTTCAGCCCCAGTTGGAGGCTGCTGTGAGCTATGATGCCACAGCACTCTACCCAGATGACAGCTCAGTCCACAAAACAGAAAGAAAGAAAAAATTCAGTCCCCCAAACAAGAAAGAAAGAAAAACAAAAAGGAAGGAAGGGAGGAAAGAAGGAAAGCAAAATTAGAGGCTGCATAAGAGGTAGAAACGAACAAACATTATTGAAATAGGCAACATCATTAAACAAATAAAATTCAAACGAGCAAACAGCAAAGCAAGCAATTTATTCAGGGAAGGTTATTAAGTATCAGAGTCACTACCTTTTAATACATAATGTTTCTAATTTTCAACAAAACATGATTTATGTAAAGACACAGGGAAGTATTAGCTATACAAAAAAATAAAAAGCAGTCAACAGAAACTGCTTTTGGGAGTGAGTAGATGTTGGACATAATAGAAAAATACACCAATATATCTGTTCTGAATACAGAAAATTTACCTTTTTGTATGATATTTATATAATTTTAATAAACTTTAAAAGTAAAATAGTTGAAGCTAAAAATTCACTAGATGATTCAACAGTAGATATGAGTTAGAATAAGAAAGAATCTGCAGACTTGAAGAAAGATTGACAGAGATTAAGGAATCTGAGTAACGGAGACCAAAAAATTAAAGAAAAGCAATCTTTAACAAATATTGTCATTAATTGTACCTAGATACATTTAATGAGATCACTAGAAGGATAGAAAAGAAAAATAAGTGAAAAATAACATATTCTTCTTAGCAAAGTATCTCAAGAATAGAAGAAAAAGTATCCAATGTATTCAGCCCTACTATGAAACTAATTTAAAGGTTTCATATGAAGGCTAAAACCCAACTATAGCACAAGAATATGGGGAAAGGGGCAAGGGGGGGCAGAGGAGAGGGGAGGTTGGAGTGGAGGGAGGGTGATTAGTGGGGCCACACCTATGGTGCATCTTAGAAGGGTACAGGCGAAACTTAATAAATGCAGAATACCAATGTCTTCATACTATAACTAAGAAATGCCCTGAAGGCTATGTTAACCAGTTAGAAGAAAACATTTCAGATTGTATATGAAACCAGCACATTGTGCCCCTTGATTGCACTAATGTACACAGCTATGATCTAATAAAAAAAATCAATAAAGAAAGACATCCCTGATTTGATGGTATATGTTAATATTCATATATAAAAAGCTCAATAGATGCCAAGTAAGAGGAACATGAAGCCTGCACAGACACACGCACCCCCAAACACATTCTATACCAAGCAGTGAAAGCCAAAGGCAAAGAGAAATTATTGAAAGTAGCAAGAAAAAAAAGACTCCTCACAGCCAAAGGAAACTTAATAATAAAGTAAGCTATCGTCTCATCTCGAACAATGAAAATCAGAAGAAATACTGACACATTTGAAATACTGAAAGAAAACAAACAAAAATCCACACAAATAAAGAACTGCCAAATGATAATATTATATCTAGCAAAAATATATTGCAAATATTCTGGTGAAATAAAGCTATTCTCAGACAAATACAAACTGAGATGAACAGTTGGTAGTGGGTCCATTTTACTAATGAAAATTATTCAGGCTGAAATCGTGTATGTACACATGCTGCGTTTTGCTTACTATGTCCAGTGAAAATATCCTTCAGGAATGATCAAGATATTAAGATAATTCTGGACATTTCAGTCAACAAATCAAGTTTATTTTTTTTTCACCAACATACTCTCCATCTCCAATAATTAAAGGAATTTCTATAAACTCAAAGGGAAAATAGTAACTAAAAATCTTGAGATATCAGGAAGGAAGAATAAGCCCAGTAAGCAAAGGTGCAGAAAATTCATGACTTATGATGATTTTATTTATAATTTTTCAGCTTCATGATGATGTGAAACACATAAGTAGAAACTGGACTTCAGCATGGTAGTGAATAAGTTACATGAACTATTCAATACTTCATTATGAACAAGGCTTAGTGTTAGATGATTTTTCCTAAAGTTCGGCTGATGTAGATGTACATTTAAGGTAGGCTAGCCTGAACTATGATGTTTGGTAGATTAGACATATGAAAAGTATTTTCAACTTATGATATTTTAAATGTATAGTCAGTTTATCTGGCAGTAACTCCATTGTAAGTTGAAGAGGATCTGTACAGGCAAATATGATAGACTTTCCTTCCTCTCCTGAGTTTTCTAAATTATAGTTGATATTTGAAGCAAAAAAGTCATAACTCTGTCTCATGTAGTTCTATATGTAGACAGAGAAAATATTTAACACAAACTATTAATCAGTGAGGGTAAATGAGTTAAAGGGAGCTAACTTGTGTATGTTTCATTTTAACTGATAATATGACAGCAATAGTAGAAATTTATATTGTGATAAATTATTTATCAGTCATATATGACAAAACAGGTATCACCAAAAAAATCTACACAAAGAGATACTTTTAAAATTCTGGAGAGAAATAAAAGCAAAATTCTAAAAATATTCAAGTATTTCAGAGTAAGGAAGGACAAAGAAAATACTAAAAGTAAAAAGAGAGAAAATATGCAGAAAATAAAAGAAAAATCGTGGACTTAAGCCTTAAAATATCAATAAATACATATGTTAAACGTGAATGATCTGAATTCATCAATGATAAAATTGGCATAATGAATAAAACGTGACCCAATTATGAAATGTCTACAAGAAACATACTCCAAATATAATGCCATAGGCAAAATGAAAATAAAAACCCTACACATACAAATATCAGTGAAAGGAAGGAAGATGTAGCTATATTCATATAAAAGTGGACTTCAGAGCAAAGAAAATTATGAGTGTAGGGATCAAGATACAATGACATAGAGGTCAGTCCACAAAGAAGACGGACATGTGTAATTACCAAACAACAGAGTTGAAATGTATGACTCAAAAAAGAATAGAATTTAAATAATAAAATTACAAATGCAAAATTATACTTGGAGTTATGTGCTTCTCTTTCAACTACTGTTAGAACACTACCTTAAATAGTAGCAGAGATATAATAGGCAAACTCAATAACATTCTCAGCAACACGCTGTCATGATTATAGGATACTCCAACCCACAGCAACAGAGTATACATTTTATTCAAGTGCCCACAAAATATTGACCAGAATGGAACATGTACTGATTTTTTTAATTAGACTCAAAAAATTTTAATAATTCAGCCAGGCATGGTGGTTCATACCTGTAATCCTAGCCCTCTGAGAGGCCAAGGTGGGTGGAGAACTTGAGCTCAGGTATTCAAGACTAGCCTGAGCAAGAGTGAGATCCCAGCCCTAGTAAAAAAAGATATCTGTCAAGGGTAGAACATAAATGTCTTAGCACAAAAATCAAGTAAATGAGGCGAAAGCTATGTTTATTGGTCTGATGTAACCATATCAGATTGTATAAAAAAAATCAACACATTGTACCCCACATATGCATAAATGTATTCATGATCTATGTGTATATGACTTAATAAAAAAAAACAAAACTAACTGGGCATGGTGGCAAATGCCTGTGATCCTTCTATTCAGGAGGCTGAAGCAAGAGGATCATGTGAACCCAGGAATTTGAGGTTGCTATGAGCTAAGACAATGCCACAGAACTCTACCCAAGGCAATAGAGTGAGACTCAGTCTCAAAAAAAATTTTTTTTTGAAATGTGGAAGAATATTAGTTATGTTATTTGATCACAATATAAGCAAAGTAGAAATCAACAGTACAAAAGTTAACAGAAAATTCTCTGCACTATTCTCTGCACTAAGAAATATGCAAACAAATGTGCCTATTTGTTCATAATGCAGGGGTCAGAAAGGAAGTCTTGGGAGAAATGTAAAATGAGCTGAATTAAAATTAGATTATATTGAGTTCAAAGTAGTGGGACACAGATAAAGCAGTTTAATTTATAGTATGAAAAGCAAACATCAGAAATGAGAAAAGTCTTACATACATAATATAGGCTTTTAATCTAATCATAATAGTCATAATAAGAGTAAGATAATACATTCAGTAGAACAAAGAAAATATAAAGATTAGGATATAAATCAAGAAATTTCAAAGATGAAAAATGGAAAAATATTGATGAAAAACGGATCTAATTCTTTGCAAGATCGATAAAATTGACAAACCTCTGGCAAGTTCTGACAAAAAATAAGAAGAAGATTTAAGTTGCCAATATCCGGAATGAAGCAGAGAATATCACTCAAGCCTTCACACATCAAAAGAAAAAATAGAAATGACTATGAAACACTGTATGCATATAGACAACGTAGCTGAATTGGACTGATTTCTCAATGAACGTAAACTACAGCGGCTGATACGATATGAAATGGAACATTCAGAGCCCTATAATGATTAACAACAAACATAATTTTAAAACTTCTCCAAAAGAAATCTCTTGAGCACAATTCTTTCACTAGTAGATTCCACCAAAACTAAAGACGTCCTATTTGGTCTGATGGAGCAGGTGGTAAGGAAGGGCAGCGAGTAGGAACTAAGTGATAGCTGGGGACCAAACTGTGGCTGGTGGGAACACAACAAGGTAAGGAGTTCCTAGTGATCTTTAGCTGACCTAGAGCTCAACATCTAATCAGCATAGCATGGGAGGAGCTTGCTTGAAGAATTCTGGAGAGGAGCACTGGTAGAAAGAAAAGGTGTTGTGTAGCTATCACCTTATGTAACCTGTCATATGATCTGTTACATCATCTCAACCTGTCAATCACTTCAGTGGGAACCAGTAACCAATCCTGCTGGAGAAAGGTGGGACTAGCCAGTGAGTTTATAAAAGGCAGCTGCTGGGCATGCTGGCTCCAGCCTGTAATCATGTCACTTTGGGAGGCCTTTGAGATGGTTTGCTTGGCTCAGGAGGTTCTGGACGTCCTGAATGAGAATGAAACCCTGTCCATACTAAAAAGAGAAAAACTAGCCTGTGTCATGACCTGCACCTCTAGTCCCAGCTGCTTGGGAGGCTCAGGCAAGAGATAGCTTGGACCCAGAAGTTTGAGGTTGCTGAAAGCTATATGACTCCCAAGTATTCTACCCAGGGTGACAGAGAAAGACCGTCACAGAAAAAAATTTTTAAAAAGGTAGCCTGGCTCAGACTTTGCTCTCCCCTCATATATACTAGCCCATTCCTGTCTGTTTCTCTCTCTCTGAAGCCTATTTTCACTTTAGTTTGCTTTGAGTAGCTTCCTTCTTTACTGTCATTGTTATTTTCGGTGATAAACGGCCTGAGATCGCTTTGTGTTTGGGGTCACTCTGTCATTGGCTCAACTCAATACCAGCAATCTTTCTTGACACTGGGAACTGGGGGTCCAGGGAACATGCAGAGAGATGTAACAATGCTAACACCAATTCTACACAATCTTTAAATAGAGGAGGGGGAGCTTTTCCCAACTCATTTTATAATACAGTTTGAATGTTTGTCCTCTCCAAATCTCACATTGAAATTTGATTCTCAGTGTCGGATGTAGGGCCTGGTAGGAGGTGTTTGAGTCAAGAGAACAAATTCCTCACTAGTGCTTTGGTCCCCTCCTCGGGGTAATATGCGTTCTTGCTCTATTAGTTATTTAAGATCCAATTATGAAAAGGAGAGTGGCACCTCCTTCCTCTCTCTCTCTCTCCTTCTTTCTCATGTGACACACCTGTTCCCCATTCATCTTCTGCCACAATTGGAAGCTTCCCAAAGTCCTCGTCAGAAGCCGATGCTGGCCCTGTGCACCTTATATAGCCTACCAAACTGATAAGCAAATAAACCTCCTTTTTTAAATAAATTATCCAGCCTCAGGCATTTCCCTTACAGCAACACAAAATGGACTATCTCTCCTTATTCTAAAACAAAGTCAGTAGCAAAAGAAAACGTACCAACCAATATCTGTCATGAAAATAGAGGCAAAATCTTCATAAAATATAAGCACATAGAATTCAGTAATATATAAAAATCATGTATACTATGACCAAAGGTTTTTTTTTCCAGATGCAAAGTTCATTGAGTACTTGAAAATCAGTTAATATAATCTGCCATATTAGCAGCCAAGAGGTGGGAAATATCATTATATATCAATCCATGCAGAAAATCTATAGAATTAAACAACCTTTCTAAATAAAAGATTTCAAAATATCAATGTATAGGAATACAGGAGAACATACTTCTATTGAGATACAGAAGATAAAAAAGGAAGGTGAGGGACTGAAGATCACTACAGCTAACATTATAATTAACGGTAACAAACCGAATGCTGCTCCCCCCTAAAATCTGGAACAAAGCAAGAATGTGTATTATTTAATATGTTTCAGAAGCTCAACCAAAACTGTTTCTCTATTTGTAGTATAGTTATCTAAATAGAAAATACCAGGAAATCTGGAAAACAAAGAAACAAAAATGAAAGCACAAGGATATAAGAAATGAGATAAATAGATAAATATAAAAGGAATCAATTTCCATATGCAACAATGAACAGATTCATATGAGAATTTAAAATGCAATTCCATTTATAATGTCTAAAAAATGTGAATCTTGGGTATAAATCTGACACATTATTTAGTACTTAATTATTAAAAATGGAAAAATGTTGATAAAACAAAAATCAAGGAATCCTAAATAAATGTGGTTACACAAAATGTATTTGAAGATAGCACTTCTTCCCAAATAAGTATTCTAGCTTAACACAATTCATATAAAAATTCTTGAAATGGGTAATGAACTTTGAAATTGATTTTAACATAAAACTAAAACCTTAGAAAAGTGATAAAGACATCTTTAGGCTAAAAGGCAAGGCAAAGAGATCTTAGACTTAACACAAAAATCATATGGCATTAAAAATTGATAAATTGAATTTCATCAAAATTAGAAACTGTTTTTGTGAAAAGACAAAACAAACCTAAATAGAGACAACTATTTGCAATGCATATATCTAGCAAAGAACGAGAACCTAGAATGAATAATCAACATGCAAAATCAACTATATGAAAGAAAACTAACCAAGTAATAAATGGATGAAATATACCAAGAGATATTTTCCAGAAGAGAATATACGATGACAAATTATCCTCTGAAAAGACATTCAGCATTATTAGCCAATTAAGATAACACCAAATAAAACCAGAATTAGATATCACTAGGTACCTGTCACAGCACCAAATGCTAGTAGGATATGGAGAAACAACATGACTCATACATTTATATTAGTAATTGAAAATAGTAAACACACTTTGGAAAATGTTTTCACAAGTGCCTTATGATACAGCAACTAATTTCCCACGTGTGTGCCAGAAAGCTGAAAATTTATGTTCACACACAACCCTTACATGGACGCTTATGGCAGCCTTCTTTATTATAGCCTAAACCTAGACATAACTCTGCTGTTATTTAATGGGAGAGCTGTTAAACAAATTGGCATGTCTACACTATGGACTACTACCAACCAATAATAAGGGAAACGAATATGGATACACACAACAAATGAATGACTCCTTAAAAAATTATGCTGAATGGATAATTATGAACAACATGACTCATACATTGATATTGAATATTAATTGGAACCAGAATTGGATTCTGGTTCAAGATCCAGAACCAATCCAGAATTGGATTCTGGTTCAAGATCCAGAATCTTGAACCAATGCAATTCTGGTTCAAGATGGCTAAGTGTATAAAGGTGAGGGAAAAAAACAAACATAAAATTAGCAAACGAAAAGAAATAAAAAAGATCAGAGAAAACTAAATGAAATAGAGACTAAAAAAATTACAAAAGATCAATTAAACTAAAAAGTTTGTTTTTGAAGAGATAAACAAAATTAATCAACTGCTAACTAGACTAAGCAAATAAAGAAGAGTGAAAACCCAAATACAAAAAATTAGAAGTGAAAAAATAGACACAACAACTAAGACCAAAGAAATACAAAAAATCATCAGAGACTACTATAAATAACTATGCAATAACAAACTGGAAAACCTAGAGAAAATGGATAAATTCCAGGACACATACAACCTGGCAGGAAGAAAGAGAAAATGTGAACAGACCTATAATGACTAACAAGATCGAATTAGTAATAAGTAATTTTAATAATGATGTATGGTCTCATGATGAGGAGAGGTTGGTTATAGACACATAGACACAAACTCATCTATAGGAGCTAAAAAACTTGATCTTATGCACATGGAGACTGGAACAATAGATATAACACACTGAAAAGAGGTGATGAGGAGAGGTTGGTTATAGACACAAACACACTGATGTGTAGAAAAAAAGGTCCATTGTTTTATAGCAAACTAGAGTGACTGTACTTAGCAACAGTAAAATGCATATTTCAAAGCAACTAAAGGTGATAACTAGAAAGAATAACAATGCAAAAAATTTATAAACGCCCAAATGCCCTGACCTGGTCATTACACATTCTATGCATGTAAAAGACACCTACATGTACCATAAAAATATGTGAATTATTACATGTCAATTAAAAATAAAAGAATAAAACAGAATGTAAGAAAGAAAGAATAATAATGAGTGAACAAAGTCAACCCCATGAAATTCATACTGAATTATCCCATTAATATAACATTCGTGAATAGAAAAAAAAAAAAAAAGAACAACACTGAGAACAGATTAGTGGTTGCTAGGGGTTAAGCAGTGGTTGGGGCTAGAGATAAGTAGTGGTAGATTTTGCGTTATTTCTTACAAGTATATGTGTATCTAAAACTATCTCAAAATAAAATTTTAACTTAGAAAGCTCAGAGAACATGATTTAGAGAAACCAGTTAGACTGATATATATATATATATATATATAATTTATATATATGTAATTTGTATATTATAAAATTTCTGAAAATACCATAAAAAAGAAAAGGCGACAAATCACCCCTCACTTAATGAGAAAATAAGGATTAATGACCCAATTAATAAATGATCAAATTATCTCATAGATAGCTCTCTTAAGAAAATACACAAATTTGGGGGCAGCGCCTGTGGCTCAAATGAGTAGGGCGCTGATCTCATATGCTTCAGGTGGCAGGTTCAAACCTGGCCCCCGCCAAAAATTATAAAAAAAAAAAAAAGAAAAGAAAATACACAAATTTTCAATTAATACATGAAAAAGGAGTAACATTGTCAGGCATTAGTGATTTACAACTCAAAATCAGAATAAAGTACCACTCTAAATTCACCAGGATATTATTGGCAAGGATTTAGAAATACTGGGGCTCTCATATATAGCTGGTGGGAATATAAATTGCCACAGCTGGTTTGGAAGAGTTTTGAAGTTCCTCAGAGTGCTAAACATAGAGTTATCACACGATTCAACAATTACAGTCCTGCATATGTACCCAAGAGAAATGAAACACATATTCAAACAAAGATGCAACACATAAGCAAATGTTCATACTGTTATTATTCATATAGCAAATGAATGAAACAACAAAACTATTTATCACACAATGGATAGACTGCGGTATACACATACAATGAAATTTACTCCTGCTATTCAGGAATAAAAATAATGAAGTGTTGATACATGGAACAATATAATTAGACCATGGAAACATTGTGCTAAGTGGAATAAATCAGTCACAAAAATAGACTATATTATTATTATTCTATTTACATAAAATGTCAAGACTGGAAAAAACTATATAGAGAGATAGTAGACTAGTGTTTGCCTAGGGTTGGGTGCTGACGAGCCCTAGGGAAACACTAGGGCTATAGAGTTTCTTTTTTTCTTTTTTTTTTATTTTTGTAGAGACAGAGTCTCACTTTATCGCCCTGGGTAGAGTGCCGTGGCGTCACACAGCTCACAGCAACCTCCAGCTCTTGGGCTTAAGCGATTCTCTTGCCTCAGCCTCCCTAGTAGCTGGGACTACAGGCACCCGCCACAGTGCCCGGCTATTTTTTTGTTTTTGCAGTTCGGCCGAGGCCGGGCTTGAACCCGCCACCTTTGGTATATGGGGCCGGTGCCCTACTCACTGAGCCACAGGAGCCGCCCTCAATAACCTTTCTATATGCAAACAAGATTCTGTTAGGACTATACTAATAGTAGCCTCTAGCCTCATGTAGCTATTTAAATTAATTAAAATATAAAATCTGTTTCTTTTTTTTTTTTTTTTGAGACAGAGCCTCAAGCTGTCACCCTGGATAGAGTGCTGTGGCATCATAGCTCACAGCAACCTCCAATTCCTGGGCTCAAGCGCATCTCCTGCCTCCACCTCCCAAGTAGCTGGGACTACAGGTGCCCGCCACAATGCCCGACCATTCTTTGGTTGCAGCCGTCATTGTTCCTTGGTGGGCCGGGCTGGATTCAAACCCACCAGCTGAGGTGTACATGGCTGGTGCCTTAGCCCGTTTAGCCACAGGCACCGAGCCATAAAATCTGTTTCATTAGTGATGTTAGCCATGCAAGTCCTCAATAGTCACTCAAATGGGGGGAAATGTGACAATCTAGAACTATATCCATGGCTCATATGAAAGTAGTAAAAGGTAGGAGAAATTCTGAAAAAGAATAATAACAGGGGGAATCAGATAGTAAAACACAGATATTAAAACACTTTATATGACTTTAATACTTAAAAGGCCTGGTAGGCAAATCCTACATGAAACAGAATAGAGATTCCACAGATTTATTCCAACACATACAAAAATGTTTCTTGTAAAGGGGGCCTTTCAAATCAATAGCAAAAGAATTATTCCATCAGTCATGAGAGGGCACCTTGGTAGGCCATCTACAAAAAAATAAATTTGTATCCCTAGTTCACCTCTCATGTCAAAAGAAATTTCAATGTACCAAAGATTTAAACATAAGAGAAAACTTATTTCTTCTAAAAGCAAAAGGTTGGACACCACCTAAATGTCCTTTAATTATTAAACATATGGTTCGCCCATTCTGTTTAAGAAGATTTAGTCATTGGGAAGAAAACGTATAGCTTTATTATGTTCTGATATGGGTTATAGAAGAGTACAGAATGTAAACTGCCATTTGTGTAGGATCAATGTATAGGTTTGCATGTGTAGAAAGTATCTCTGGACAGGGGAACACAAGAAATTAGTTCCCTCTGAAGAAGAAAACTAGGTTGCTCTGGGACAGGCAGAGAAGGAGACTTGGTCTTCCCTGATGATTCTTTTGTACCATTGAAAATGAACAATAGCCACAAAATATAAACATATAGATACATAAACATATATCTAGGTACAAAGGGTGCCAAAAAATGTACATACATGTCAAGAAAGGAAACATGTTTCCTTTCATGTTTTATAATAATATTTGTAATACTCAAGTCACATTTGGCTTCTGCAATTACAAGAGGCACTCAACATGACTTGTATTTATCTTTTGTTATCAGTATATATTGAATATTGCAATTTTACTATAGTCTTTCCTTTCTTAAAATGTGTACACATTTTTTCGGCTCGGCGCCTATGACTCAGCGGGCTAAGGCGCCAGCCACATACACCTGAGCTGGCGGGTTCAAATCCAGCCTGGACCCACCAAACAACAATAACAGCTGCAACCAAAAAAATGGCTGGGCGTTGTGGCGGGCGCCTGTGGTCCCAGCTACTTGGGAGGCGGAGGCAAGAGACTCGCTTGAGCCCAGGAATTGGAGGTTGTGTACACATTTTTGGCACCCTCTGTACATACGGGAATTAACCATTTTTAAAATAAGTCAAACAATTTATTATAAAAAACCAAGGCCTGAGATTTATAAAAATATTACATCTCGGCTCGGCGCCTGTGGCTCAACGGGCTAAGGCGCAAGCCACGTACACCTGAGCTGGCGGGTTCGAATCCAGCCCGGGCCCACTAAATGACAATAGCTGCAACCAAAAAATGGCCCAGCATTGTGGCAGGCGCCTGTAGTCCCAGCTACTTGGGAGGTGGAGGCAAGAGACTCGCTTGAGCCCAGGAATTGGAGGTTGCTGGGAGCTGTGATGCCACAGCACTCTATCCAAGGTGACAGCTTGAGGCTCTGTCTCAAAATAAATAAATAAATAAATAAATAAAAATAAAAATAAAGAAGAGCAAGCCAGCTCGGCACCTGTAGCTCAACAGGCTAAGGCTCCAGCCACCTACACCTGAGCTGGCGGGTTCAAATCCAGCCCAGGCCCATCAAACAACAACAGCTGCAACCAAAAAAATGGCCGGGCGTTGTGGCGGGCGCCTGTGGTACCAGCTACTTGGGAGGCAGAGGCAGGAGACTCACTTGAGCCCAGAAGTTGGAGGTTGCTGTGAGCTGTGATACCACAGCACTCTACCCAGGGTGACAGCTTGAGGCTCTGTCTCAAAAAAAAAAAAAAGAGCAAGCCAACAAAAATGAGTATAGGCAGTACTTGGTTACGGATGACCCGATTTACAGCATTCTATACTTACAGGGCTCCCAAGGCCCCCATTAGGATAGTTTATAATTAAATAAGTAATTCAGGAACTAATTTTTTCTACAAATATAAACAAACCCCTGTGGCATAAGTGTTCCTTGGTGCACCGTCTTCATGCTAGCTGCTAGTCCTATTGTTTATGTGATTGCCTTCACACAGCATCACTTTTGTCTTAACTTTTTATTAGAGTTTGTGAGTCTGTGTTTACCCTATGACTGTCTCCAAAGTAAAAGTCCACTGCAAGTCCAGGTGAGCCCATATCGAAGAGAAAGGTGATTATAATGAAAACAAAAGTAGAAATAACCAAGAATTTGGAGACAGGCCACATGTCATCATTCATTGCGAAGGCATTAGGATTCTGTTGCATGACTATCAGAATAATTATGAAGGATAAAGTGAGAATAATGGAATCTGGGAAAGACAGTGCTCCCAAATTATCATTTTTTATTTATAGCCTCAATTATTACTAAGCATTGTGGCAGATTAATTATTGAATTGAAAGATTATTATTGATTTGGTTAGAAGATCAAAATAAGCATAGCATTCCTATTAAACTAGTATTAATGCAATATTAGGTGAGTGTTAACTTTTAATATCCTTTTTTGAAATTTCTCTATCTCATGTCTAAACTTTATATATGAGATTGTTTCCTTGTTTGGTTTGTTTGAATTAAAAGAAAGCACAATGATTCTGTAAATTATTATTACAATGTTGGGGAATTATGATTATATTATACTGTATTATTCTTATCACATATGAGCCATTATAGTATTGTTATTATCATTATCACATATGTACTGCTCATCAGGGATCTGAGTTACATACAAATCCAACTTAGAGATGTTCTTAGGAATGAATCTTGTCCATAACCTGAGCACCTCCTATACTTTGTCTTACAGCACAAGTGAAGAACCAAAGTGATCTGTTGTCATTCCACAATAAAAGAATAAAAATGGACTGAATCATGGCTCAGCGCCTGTGCCTCAACGGGCTAAGACACCAGCCACGTACACCTGAATCCAGCCCGGACCCACCAAACAACAATGACAGCTGCAAACAAAAAATGGCCGGGTTGTGGCGGGCACCTGTAGTCCCAGCTACTTGGGAGGTGGAGGCAAGAGACTCACTTGAGCCCAGGAATTGGAGGTTGCTGTGAGCTGCGATGCTACAGCACTCTATCCAGGGTGACAGTTTGAGGCTCTGTACCAAAAAAAAAAAAAAAAAAATGGACTGAATCGTGATATGCTGAATGAGTACAGAAAATTTTAATGAGAGGAGTGCTTTGTGGAGTGAAATGAAGATCTTCCTCCACCCTCTCCCAGGAACACTAGTTTATGTATATGACACTACATGTGACTGCCACTGGAAAGATACTGGTAAGCCTTGGGAATCTCCTCTACCTGCCAAATCACTTCTGTCTTCCTTTAATTTCTTTCTTTTTTTTTTTTTTGAGACAGAGCCTCAAGTTGATGCCCTGGGTAGAGTGCTGTGCTATCACAGCTCACAGCAGCCTCAAACTCTTGGGCTTAAGCTATCCTCTTGCCTCAGCCTCCCAAGTAGCTGGAACTATAGGTTCTCCACCACAATGCCTAGCTATATTTTGGTTGTGGTTGTAGTTGTTGTTTGGTGGGCCTGGACTGGATTCTAACCCACCAGGTCTGGTATACATGGCTGGTGCCTTAGCCACTTGAGCTACAGGCGCCGAGCCAGTCTTGCTTTGATTTCTAAACTTACACCAAACAACACAAGTTATATATCATTTGCTGAGGGGAAAGGAATTGTCCAATTCCACTATTTGCTGTTTGACAGCTCAGGTGATTTAGATCTTTTAAAAGGCAGAGTGAGTTTTTCTGGGTATTGACGTGATGTTCTTGAAACCTGAAGAAATTATTCTAGAACAAGCTTATTATCTGTCAAAGAGTACCCTAGAAAACCTTGGGTGGAAAAAATATCTGCCGTGCAACACAACTTAACATCTGAACAATTTCTTTTTTATCAGCAGTTGTTTTAAAGTTCAATTTCAAGTTGAAATATAAAGGAAATCTATTGATAATGTAATGTCCAGTATTTATATACAGATTTTATTGGTAAAACACAGCCCCTCTGACCCTCAGTTTCCTTATCCATCACATGGGAAAAGTAACATCTGATCTGCTCCATTGACACCGGTAAATTTTCATGAGCACTGAAGATGTAAAAGCAATTTGAAAGCTGTCAAACAATTTTAACTTGGCCTCTACTCCTTATTTAAAAAGAGGGACCAGACTTCTGGACATTTATCAGATTTGTTCATTTCTTTCTGCCTTCACTAACAGTAGGGTTATCAGGTTGCTAACACTTAACTGGTGGTTTAGCTTCCTCTCTAGGAAAATGAAGATGTAAAAACTAGATGTGAAATGCCCTTTTTATCACTAAAAATTATTGGAAAATAATTTTTTAGAAATACAGGGTGGCGGCCATAAAGTTCATGTGTAAGTTTGAATGGTGTTTAAAATCACACATGAACTTGATGGCCCCCCTGTATAACATTTCCCTTGTGGTTAGACAATAAAACATTATTTCTTAGTAAGGTCAGAAATACCTGACCAAATCACACCACTCCACCTGCACAGCCTATTTCACAGTACATATTTTTGTTTTCATATTTTTAAACAAAATTTTAGATCTAATCCCTTGGCTTCCTATTGTGCAAAAAGATTTTCTTCTTTATACTCCCCAACCCCATAGGCATATATACACACAAACACGCATCTCTTCTCCAAACTACAGCACAGGTTTTGATGAGATCAAAACTTGGTGTTTAAGTTATTACAGGGAGGCTGTGATGAGTCTCCCAGATCCCTCTAGAATATGGATTTATCCTCCGGCTGGGGCGGGTGCTGCTGCAGACAGCTCTCCACTGCCAGCCTGCTTTGGAATTACTCCAGCTTCAGGAGTTGCCTCCTCCAGAGTTAGGACGCCATGTGCCAGAGCAGTGTGTGCTGGGAGGAGGACCCGGCTGCAGTGTGGGACAGTTCTACAGCCCAGTAGAGCTCCCAGTGGGGTCACCTGAGATCTGTGTTACAACCAATTTCCCTCTTCCCTCGCCTTTCCTTCCCAGCGGTAGACGTCCTAATCAACCCCCTGCCTGCTGGTCTCTGTCTGTGCCTGCCCGCATAGGAACACACACTGTGACAGTTTGATACCGGAAACTGTCTGAGAAAGCGATGCTAAGATGGGATTTTGCAGTTGGATTGCACACTGTCTGCTTGGCACTAAGAACCCCACTGCTGGTAGCGGGGGAACACAGAGGACACAAGACAATAGTGTGCTCCCTGAACCCGCCCTGGTGGAGACAAACGCCCCGGCGGGGCACTGGACCAGGCAGGTGAGCCACGGGGGCAGAAACCAAAGGGAAAGCAGTGGTGGTTATTCCTGTGCTCAATGGATACTTCATCGGAAAAGGAAAGCAAAAGACTGAAAGTGATTCATCCCTTTCAAAAGCTAAGTGTGAAAGCCACAAGACCTCCTTGGAGCGTAGAATGAAGATCTTTTCTCCAGCTGCAGGAGTGCAGAGAATGCTGAGGATGAGGCTCAGAATTTATCATAAAGGTAGTTTCTAAAAAGATTAATCTCTCTAACTAGGCAGGTTTGCTCTGCCAAGGTCAGAATAGGAGGCTGACAGGAGGCTGGGGAGGCTGGGGAATCTGGGTTGGGGCACTCACCCATCTGGCCCCTCACTCCTCCCAAGTGGGCTAGTCCCCCTTGTTTTGAAGACAACACAGAGGCTGCTTCTCGACAAAGCAGGTCAGGAAATCCCCGATTTCCCCCAATCTCCTATCCTGGCCGCTGGGCCCCATCACTAGGCTGAAGTCGCACATAATTCAGCGCAGGGGGAAAGGGAACTAGACACAGAAGGCATTATAGAACCTAGCCAGCAGGCACTGGCAGGTCAAAGACAATCCATGGACAGGACTTCTGGAGGCGTTGGATCAAGGCAGGCGAAACATTACTTTGAATAAGAAGGTGTTTATTGAGAACATTGTCTTGAAATGCAGGATGATGATTGTGCAAGCCTGCTCTTGGGATGACTCAAGAAGCCAAGGAACCAGAAGCTACAAAGAACTGGAGAAAATCAGCAAGAAAAAAAAAAAAAACCCTCATTAGAAAGTGGGCCAGACATGAATAGAAACTTTCAAACAAAGATAGACTAATGGCCCAGCAAACACAGGAAAAAATTCTCAACATCCCTAATGAACAGGGAAATGCAAATCAAAACCAAACCAGGTATCAGCTAACTCCTGTGAAAATGGCTTTCATCAAAAAGTCCCCAAACAACAAATGCTGGTGTGGACACAGAGATAGCAACACTTATACCTTGGTGGAAGAACTACAAACTATAAGGCCTCTATGGAAAGTAGTCTGGAGATTCCTCAAGGAAATAAATGTAGATCTACCATTTCAGCCAGCAATCCCACTCCTGGGTATCTACCCAAAGGAGAAAAAAAAAGACATTTTATAAAAAGGACCACTGCACTCAAATATTTATAGTGGCATAATTCACAATTGCAAAGATGTGGAAATAACCCAAGTACCCATCAATACATGGGTAGATTAATAAATTACGGTATACATGTACCAAAGGGTTCTACTCGGTCTTTAAAAAAAAAAAAGGGTGATTTAGTAAGATGGACCTGGAGACCATTCTGCTAAATGAAGTATCACAGGAACGGAAAAACAAACACCACACGTACTCACCATGACATTGGAACCAATAGATCAACACTTAGGTGCACATGTGGCAATAACTCTCAGCGGAAATCCAGCAGGTGGGGCGGGGGGGGGTAAATTCACACCTACCAGGTACAATGCACACTATCTAGGTGAGGGCACACTTATAAATCTGACTCGAACAGCAATTCATGTAACTGAAATGTTTGTACCCCTGTAATATTCTGAAATTTAAAAAAAGAAGCAGCCAAGGAAAAACAATGGTCCACACTAAGTGAGGGTGAAATGGCAGAATTTCCTTCACGGGGGAATCACAAGGCTCAGAGAAGTGAGCGTGTGAGAGTGGATACACTAAGGCCTAGGTGACTGTGCTCCCTGGAGGGGCCGGAGCACACAACTCAGAGCAGTCGGGAACGTGCTGGGGACAGGGTACAACAGCTCTAAGAATTCAGTGGTAGCTCTTCTCCTGACCAGGGATGAAGTTCTGTCTACAGAACCGGGCTCACTGACAGCAGTGAGGGTGATGGGGCTGCTCCTGCCAAACCCCTGCCCCTCACCCCACGCACAAGGCCAGGTGGATGCAGTTACTGGAGTGAGGGTCACGGACATGGCTAATGAATGCGGTGTTCTTGGGGAAAGACACATGAGTGGCCAAAAAAGGTACTGCTTAATCTGTACAAAACAAAAGAAATCAAGGATGGAGGGTAAAAAAAGTCATGACAATGAACAGTCAGGGTGCCTTGCCCAGATTCTAGAACTGAGCCAGTTTTAGGTCCCAGAAGACATCGCCTGAAAGAGAGGCTGGCTGCCTAGGGAGACGCAAGTATTCACAGTAATGATTTCCCAGTTCTTCTTCAAGGGAGTCACGGGCCATTGACTTGGGTAACTGGGGAAAGCAGAGTATGAGATTTGCTCTGTGAAATTTGTATTCAGGCAAAAGGCCACACTCAAGACAGCAGAAGACCACTTGTGGCCGTAAGACCACAATTCCCCCCATGCCTCTTTTTTTTTAAGGTCTAGTAATCTCATTTGAAAGCATACACTGCATTTCTATGCTGCTCTAAGCCATCCCTCTCTCTCACATCTTAAGAGTCCAGGCATTTCCTTGTGCAGGACGCTCCTCCACTGGTGTGTCCAGTGTTTCCCCATCGCCAGACTGAAGCCGCAGATCCATGGTGGGAATAACACCATGACGCCGTGTCTCAGAGCATCTCATCAGGCAGGCGAGGTCCACCCAGCCCACTGCTGGTGATATTAACATAGATCGCTACTGTTTAGTGTCTGACAGCTTTCTTCACTATAAGAGTCAGCAATTCTCCCTCTGATTGGTATTTTGTGCAGAAATATTCTGAGATTATGACAATACCTGTGCTTTACCTAACTTCCACCCACCACCCTTAGTGTTCATTGATGACCTGCTCTCCTTCAGCCACCAGCGATGGGGCAGCCAAATGGTGATTATCTATTTCCAGTGTTCCTTCTGCACACATTAGCCGACAGTCTACTGAAAAGGAAGAGCTTTACTTTTTCCTCGTCTATTAATATTTATGTCATCACAAACTCATGAATTTCTATTTTAATGAAGAGTTACAATCTTCTACTCTATTGTTACGGTCAAAGTGTCCTCCGTTTGCATTCTGTGTTCCTTTTCATGGCCTCATCATTGCTTGACTCTTTCTTTATTTTCTGGCACAAGATGATGTTTCTGTGCCCCCACCTCAGTGAAGAATGGTATTTAGAAAGCAAGATCTGGGACGAGAAGCTTCATGTAAAATGCATTTGAAGTTTTCATCTGCTCCCCTCAAAATTTCTATTTTCTCTAAGTTCCTTCTTTCTTGTTTCCTTCTTATGCCAGAGGCCTTCTTCCAATGTTTGGCCATCCTTTGCAATTTGCAAGTGAGTGAGGCACCAGCCTATTCCTTAGAAGGAACGGTGGAGAAGAGAGGGAGGGTCATGACAGTGGACTTGACTTTAGGGCTCTAAGGAGATCAGGCCAGGTCAGTTCACTAAATTGGATTAACAATAGATCTTTGTGTGTGTGTGACTTGGTCACTTTTTAACAGAAGAATCCTCTAGTCTCTCACCTAGAAATTATGCACCTGCATGCCAGTGTTCTTATTGCTGAGTTGAGCACAGGGCTGGGCTCCCACTGTTTACGACATTTTTGCACACTAGTCACATTCGGTGAGAGACTTCACTCTCAGCTGTGCCTGGTGTCTTCAGGCCCAGAGTCCTCAGGATCCCACCTCTTTGAAGAGGGAATCTCTGGCATAGGGGACAGAGGGGATCTAATCTGCCTCCTGTATTTTTAGCCAATCTTGTTTTCTGTCTGGTGTCTGTCTGACCTTTTTGGGGAGTTTTTGGCCAGAATAAATCTGCCTCTGGACTTTTCCTGGGCATAAATTTTTAGATTTTTCTTATTTTCTAAGTCAGTGTTTCTCAATTAGGGGAATTTTACCCTCAGGAAACATGTGGCAATAACTATAGACATTTGGGGTTGTCACAGCTGGGGAGGGTACTACTGGCATCTAGAGGGCAGAGGCCAGGGATGCTGCTAAATGTCCCCAAAGCCAGGACAGCCATCCACAGCAAAAAATTACATGGCCCAAATGTCATAGTTCCAAGGTTGCGAAATCATGCCCTAAACCACTTAGTGCAAACACTTGCAGCTTCCTGGTTTTTCATGCTACCTTATTTTTTCTTCTATCCTCTTTGTTTTTGTGGTTTTATAAAATCACAGAGCTCTTTTCGATCTTTTACTGTTATTTAAGATTTACTTCTAGAGGGAGAAATAGGAAATGTAATTATTTTATTGGCATATTTAACTAGGACTCATGTGGTGGCCTTTGAATTTATATTTGTTGAAAATATTTCAATTTCTGTCTCAAATGTTGGCATAGACAAGTGTCTAGTTAGGAAGAATGTGTTAGCCAAAGAGCAAAACAGAGTACTTGTAGAATCAACTGGACATAGGTTGTGTTCTGTCTTACACAACATTTCATACGGTTGTTCTGAAGGTCAGCAGTCATGTTTTTAAATTTAAAAATGCATGCATAATAAAGGTGGTGCCTATCGCTCAAGGAGTAGGGTGCTGGCCCCATATACTGGGGGTGGTAGATTCAAGCCCGACCCTGGTCAAAACTGCAAAAACTAATAATAATAAAATAATAAAATAAAAAGAAAATAAAAATGCATGTATAAAAGCTCTAGACAACAATGACTACACAGTTGAAACATAAAAATACTTTTTAATTGCCATAGGGTCTGACCAGAATCTTTGAGTAGGCCCCTGGGCAATGCTCCCTGCTCCTACTAACGTTACTGTTTAGACTTACCAGAGTTTCCTAAGAGTTACCAGCACTTCTCACTGGTTGTTCTGGTCAGTGGAGGTTGCCTAATCTGAAAGCAGATTATACAGGACTTGCTGCATTTACTCTGAATCTCAAGATAGGAGCCCAGTTCATCCACAAAGTGGTTTATAAGTAACTAAAGTAATTACGTCTAAGAATACAGAAAGGGACTTGTTAGTTTATATTCAGAAACTCTAATACCTCTGCCATTCTAAAGGCTTGAATACCTGGCTCGGCGCCTGTGGCTCAGCGGGCTAAGGCGCCAGCCATGTACACCTGAGCTGGAGGGTTCGAATCCAGCCTGGGCCCGCCAACCAACAATGACGGCTTCAACCCAAACAAAAATAGCTGGGCGTTGTGGCTGGTGCCTGTAATCCCAGCTACTTGGGAGGCGGAGGCAGGAGAGTCTCTTGAGCCCAGGAATTGGAGGTTGAGCTGTAATGCCACGATACTCTACCCAGGGCGACAGCTTGAGGCTCTGTCTCAATAAATAAATAAATAAATAAA
>CAUYON010119706.1:0-11764 GCA_963573935.1 Arctocebus calabarensis
GTTTCCCTTGTATATTCTTTGTTCATCATATAATGCTGTAACTGGGTGGTCCTTTTTAAACAAAACATTATTTGCAAAACAGAGGGTATTATTTGTTTTTAAAGCTTTTGTAAATAAAGGCTTCAGAAATGTTTTCTTATATATGTTGATGACTGGTGATTTTTAGATTTAGAAATATTTGTTTGGGGGATTTTGGGGCAACTGAACAGAATGCAGTAACTTCCTCCCTGAACCACAGGTGACTTTTAGTCCCTTAATAGCAGGATCAGTCTGCCTTCTTCAAGTCAACCCCGTAGGCTTACTGTTCTTCCTTGAGTACCTCAACTCGATAATTTAGAATTGATTTTTATTTCTACCTTCCAGGAATATATTTATTCTGAAGGACACATAAAGTAAATACATTTGGTATAACATATTGTGGCTTTTTAAAGCTAACACAGCAAGGCTAATTTCTAATTGGTTTCTTTTCATTTTGCTCTCTGCCTACTTAAAAAATAGGAATTATAAAGATTGCCTTTTTAGTAGCCACATATTGCTGAATTTCATAATGTGTAACAAATTTGGTTTCTGGCTAGTCAAGTACAAACAGTCCCTGACTTATGATGGTTTGACATCATGACTTTTTGATTTTACAGTGGGCTTATCTGGAGGTAGCCCCATCGAAAGACCAGTAGCTTCTTAGAACTCACAAAGGGGGTACAGTTTTTTACTAAATGAATATGGCTTTTGCATCATAACAAAGGTGAAAAATTGTAAGTCGAACCATCTTAAGTTCAACTTTTAGGGACCATCTGTTGCATTGGTAGCATAAAATGTATTTTTGACTTACGATACATTTTGGAGGAACATAACTTCCTTGTATGTTGAAAACCATTTGTGTAGTATTTTATGACTTCTGTAGAAAAACAATAGGACCTTTACTCGATCCAGCTTTTGCAGTTTCTGGCCGGGGCTGGGTTTGAACCCATCATGGCACCCTACTCTTTTGAGCCACAGGTGCTGCCCTCAATCCAGCTTTTGGATATATGATATTTGATGATTTAGTGTTCCTGAGCCATTATGGACTTCAGGTATACTGTTAAATCTACTAGAGCAAAGGTCAGCAAACTCTGACTTACTGGCCATAATCAGCCTGCTGCCTGTTTTTGTAGGATATGTGAGCTGGGAATGGTTTAGTTTTAAATGGTTGAAGGGAAAAAAAAAAGAATATTTTCTGACATGTGAAGGCCATATGGAGTTCAAATTTCAGTGTCTATGTATTTCTATTAGAATGTAGCCACAGTCGTCATTGATGTGTCATACTGCATAGGGCTACTGTCTCAGTGCAGTGGAAGTGGAGTAGCTGCTGCAGAACCTCCTGTGGTGGTCCCCTCCTCGCACGTTGCTGTTTGGCGAGCCTACTGCGGCAGGGTCATAGTGGTACAGGTGTAACCTGAGCCATTTGTGCTGCTCTACTATTTAGTATGTTTTCTGCTACTAGTTCATGCCCATTATGTCAGTAAGAAAAGTGCACTTTGTGTTTGGTGCTTTTAGAGCACATCGGAGTGAGGATTTATCAAATTATATAGTAAAATGCCTTGTACTTACGATGCATTAATACTCTCTAACTTTGCTAAAAGTATAATATTGTGGACACTGCCAGACTAAACACTCGTCTCAGTATTTCTAGTGAAAGCAATAATCAGAAGAATTAGAATATTTAAATGAATCTTTCATCACAGCACAACTTCTTCACAAAAATTAAAAATGAGGCTTGGCGCCCGTACCTCAGCGGTTAGGGTGTCAGCCACATATACCGAGGCTGGGGGGTTTGAACCAGACCCGGGCCTGCTAAAAACAATAACTACAACAAAAAATAGCTGGGCATTGGGCAGCGCCTATGGCTCAAAGGAGTAGGGTACCGGCCCCCTATACTGGAGGTAGTGGGTTCAAACCCGGCCCTAGCCAAAAACTGCAAAAAAAAAAAAATAAATAAATAGCCGAGCACTGGGGCGGGCACCTGTAGTTCCAGCTACTTGGGAGACTAAGGCAAGAGAATCACTTAAGCCCAGGAGTTTGGGGTTGCTGTTCTACTGAGGGCAACAAAGGAGAATTGGTTTCAGAAAAAAAAGTGAGAACAATGCTACTATATTTACAAGTGGCAAATTTGTTAGGCATGCAGAGAAAGCCATTTACTAATGAATTGTATCATGTGTGAAGGCAGTAACCCAAAGAAACGTGTCCAGAGAAAATAAACTTAAGACTATTAGCCTTTTGATGAGAATAGCTGTTGAAGACCGAGGGCATTGGAAGCAACATAAAATAATTTTGAGTATATTTTTTTGGCTTTTGAGTCAAATATTACCAGTACTGCCCAGCCTTATTCTTTATTTAGGAAATCAATGCTGAGTTTGAAGGGACTGAAGAATTAGTCCCTATTAATAGACTGCATGGAACTATAGGTGGGAATATTTTTAAACCATTGTCAGTACAACCTGAAGTGTAATCTAAGATCTGAGTGGATGATGCTAAAAATATGCATGGAGGAGAAAAAGGTTTAGTTGTGAAAATGTTATGTGTTTAAAGCCAAAAGCTGTTCATTTTATTATTCATCAGCAGGTACTCAGCAGGAAATATCGGTATTACTGAACTGGTGGCATCAACAGTGAACTTCATTTGCCCTTGTGGACTTAACCATAGTCAGTTCCATGAATGTTTGTTAGAAGCTGAGGCAAGGCATGGAGGCTCACACCTGGAATCCCACCACTCTGGGAAGCCAAGGTGGGTGGACTGCTTGAGCTCAGGAGTTAGTGACAGCCCAAGCAAAAGCGAGACCCCATCCCTACTAAAAAAATAGAAAAATTAGCCTTTGCTACTTGGGAGGCTGAGGCAAGAGGATTGCTCAAGCTCGAGAGTTTGAGGTTGTGAGCAGTGATGCCACAGCGCTCCACCCAGGGCAACTCTCAAAGAAAAAAGAAAAGAAAAAGAAAAAAAGAAACAGAAGCTGAATATCTTGATTTGACCTACCATATGACTTAGCAGTGGTAATGTTTTCTTTTGAGCTCAAAACGGGTGACATTTAAGTTTTTCCTGAATAAGAACTGTCCTTAACCACTATTTCTGAACACTGAGTAGCTTTGGGAGTTAACTTTTGCCACAGACTTGATAATGTTTCTTAATGAATTTGACTTAAAATTATAAAACAAAACACTGTACTGTAATAAAATCATTTCAACAAAAACTAATATTTAAATTACAAGCATGCCAGGCTGCGTTATACACATCTGTGCTGTCAAAGGTCAAAACAGAAAATGAGATCTCTATTTACACATAAATTTTTAGGGGATATATTTTCCTGCAGTTTCTTCACTGTTTGGATCGTCATGCAAGTGCAAAGAAAACATACGTAAATTTCAAAATCCATTTGACTGCAATTGAAGAGCTGCTTCATCTGTTGGAAATGAATAATCTGGAGCAAATGACATGCTTAAAGGCGAATACCAAGAAAAGACAGATATAAGCTTATAAATGCCTCACAAGTGATAAATATGTTTAAGTAAAATCAGATGTTCACAAGTGGTATTTGGCAGTACTTTGACCTATGTGAAGACAAACTTGTGAAATCTCATTACAGATCAGCAATAACAGATGAATATTTCTGATTTTGATATTAGGGAACACTAACTTTGAGCTTAAATTGACCAAAATGTTAATTCCTACCCTCCAAATTCTATTTTTTGTCCATTAGTAGATCCATATTAAAAAAAAAAGTATAGTTATATTTTGAGTTTTGAATTTTTTTAAATGACAATTATATGGAAATTGTTTTCTCACATCAATGCCTAAATAATGTCCTTGATTTTTGTCTTTTAGCTTGCAAAACCTTAAATATTTACTATCTAGAATTCTACAGAAAAAGTCTGCCCACCTCTCTACTAGAGAAAACTTAAGGGTCTGTATCTGTCCTGGTTGCCCTTTGATCTGCAGTGCCAAGCGCAGTGGCTCCTTTGGGTAAACAACCTGAAATGGAATCAAAGTATGAATATTTCAGGTGTAACCTTACTTCTTAAGTTGAAAAAGATAGGAAAAACACTGATTGAATTATTTCCTCGAGTATAGGTGGAGTATAGTGAATTAAGGCCTGTTTACACGTGCCATTTGCTATTCTGGGGTGCAACTTATATAAGAATATTTTTATTTATGTGTTTTATATTATTTTTATTTTTTATATGTCTTTGTTTTTCCACTCAGACAGTGTAGAAATTTAGGACTATATTCAAATCATCCAAGCCCTGCAGTACTTATCATTTCATGTTTTAAAAATTAAAAAGCACTGAAAATTAACAGAAAACAGTACATTCTCACTAGACAATTTTCACTTGTTCTGACTTGTATGAGTTTTCTACAGCATAATCTCTCATATTTAAGGTGTAGTATAAAAGCAAATGAGCAATTTGTCCATTTCGTTGCCTTAGCCTATAGCTGAATGAATCAAGCTGCCTTTCTTCAAAATTACTGTTCATTTTCTTTGCAGAAGTGACTTGGTCAGTACTCTCCTTCAAGTAGGAATACAATCTTCCTTTTTGTTTATTGTCATACAAGGAGAAATTAACTGGTTTGATACACTCTCTTTTGGCTTTTTTCTCCCCCAAACACAAAAACCTTTATCCAGTATCACACCAAGAAATTGGGGTTCCTTCAGCTTCAGACTGAGTAATCACTTAGGAAGTTCCAGTTTGAAGAACCCTGGAAGACCCAGTATTTTACATCTTAGCCATGTCATAGGTCTTAAGTGGTTTTGATGGGGACCAATTTCACTCGTGGTGCCACATACTTTTGGTTGTTTTTTTTCTAAACAAGAATTAAGATTGCTAATTGTTAGCTGGTTTCTTGTATCACTGCAAAGCCCATGTACAAGGTCTGACAAATTCATAAACTCATCCTAGAAAAAGTGCTCTAACCTCATTGCTGAATACCATGATGGTCACCTTCAAAGTACTCCCCTTTGGAAGCTGTGCACCAATACCAGCACCTAGTCCACCCTTCAAAGCACTTTTACTAGGATGAGGTTGTGAACTTAATTGTCAGACCATTCTACGATAGCTCTGATGCCCATTGTACTAAAGGAGTTCCAAAACTACCCAGCTCCGGCCAAAAACTGAAAAAAAAAAAAAAAAAAATTCCAAAATTGCTTTGAAGGGTGGGTAGCTTCCCAAAGGAAGGAAGTGCTTCAAAGACTGCAGGGACACTCAGCAGTGAGGGAGGCAGCACTTTTTCTAGGATGAATTCAGACTTAACTGCCAGAACTTGTATTTCCAAATAGCAAAAATTTGCTAGTTTATAATGGACTAATAACAGTTTTTTCATATGTCGTTTTCTTAAAGCATGAATCACATGATTGCTAGCCTAACATTTAATAAACATGATTATACCTTTGATTTCCCTAGTTAAGACAGTTCTTTGCCAAACATATGCCACATTTCCAATAGCTGCTGAGTGATTACAGTCCTTGAATTTTAAGAGTCTCCTTCTCTCTCGTTAGGATCATTAATCTCTACACTGAGCACCTCATCTTCCCACCCACCCCCAAAACCTGTGTTGTGTCCATGTGGAGGATGTCAATTTTGCCATTTTTCTCCGTTACACAAGAGAGCGTATCTTTAATACAAAGATATGCATTTAATACACGATTTTGACAATATATGTTGTCAGTGCAAAGGCAGTTGCATATAGACAGTTCACGAAGGTAACCAACCACTTTATTTGGTACATGAAGAAAGAATTCATGGATATGCACGTCCTCAAATGCACGGTCATTATAGTCAGATGCAAATGCTCTTTATTTTTGAAATAACAGTCCTCCTCCACTACGCAATAGCAAATAGTTGACTAAGGTATATGAAGCATTTGTACAATATTTTAAAATGCAAAATGTCTCAAACTTGATTCTTGTATGGTAAAAATCTCTAAAAACAAGAAAAATCCAAATTATAAGTGCAATGGACAATCAGAACAGTTGAAATATGTTTCTTCAAGTTTGAATTAAGCCTTTAAATTTTTAAAAGTAAAAACGCTTAAAGGTAAATTTAAGGTAAAGTTTGTAAATTATGTACAAAGTATAGTTCTATTTATTTGGTACTTTGTTCATTCAGATAAATTTATACTGCATATCAAATGAGCACACAGTCATTTCAAAAAATTACAACTCCTCACAATTAAAAGCAAAACTGAAAAAAAAAAGCTTTTAAAGGTTAGTCATTAAAGTCACCACTTTAATGGTTTAGTCAACCATTTAAAACCATTTTTAAACATTTTCAAATCTGCTTCTAATCTGTATTGATTTATGTATTTAAATAATCACACAAAAGACCTAAGGGGGGTGGATTACCGGTATTATAGCAGAGTAATATTATTCCATCTTTATTTTCTAGCTTTCAGTTTGACAAGAAGGACTCCTTAACAGAATCCTGTCCAGGAAAACAGCTATAGTAATGGGCTTAAAAAAAAAAAATCTGGCTGCGTAAAATTCTTAATACACCATGTGCTGCTGTTACTCTTAAGATTTTTAGCAATAAATATAGGTTCCAGTCTGGAACTTCTAGTAATAAAAAAATGACCAAAAATTGCTTTAAGTTAAAAGTAAAAATGTATCTGAGATTTATTGAAATAGATTGTCAGCTCAAACTCTTTAAAAAAAAATCTGAAAAAGACTGCCATCCTAAGTTCGAATTGCACTTGAAATGAACCATAAAATAATGTGGCTGACGGTTCATCCACAAGCACATTTAGTACAAAACTCTTTCTAGTCTTAGCAAGGATGAGTAATTGCAAGGATCTTTTACTCCATTAGCCTCTGATTTTCTAGTTTGTTTTGTGTTTGAATTTTTGTCTAACAAAAGATTTTGAAAAACGTACTCCCATTTTCTCTTTGATTAAATACCAATTACTTAGCTGTATAGTTTTAAAAGGTAATCTACTTGAAATCTGCAAAATCAGTACCAAAAAAGTATACAGCTAGTTCTAATTGTTAACTTTTACAAAATGTATATTCCATTCAAATAAAAATAAATAAAAACTTTTTTTTTAAATAGTGCGTACAAGGCACAAGAGCTTCTTAGTTTAAATACTGAAGCTGAACATTTTGGCATCAACAGACACACCACTTCAGTTCACCTTAAACTACACTTCCAAACAGCATGCCATTTAGTTCGTATTGAACTAAATTTCCAAAAGCACATGATTTTTGTTTAATGATTTGCATAATTAAACCTTAATAGGTATTTGAAGAAAAATATAGTTTAACTCCATAGTTTTGATGAAAGGACACAAATAAGAGATATCACTGGAGAATTAATCTTTTGACCTATCCAGGAAGTCTCCTTAACCAAAATTCAGTATTTTTAATATATTTAATAGAAGAAATAAACTAAAAAGGTATTTTTAAAAAGTCAAACAGGTCAACCCATGAAACAATTTCATACTTGTTATTGTGAATTTTCCCCCAATTTAATAAGATGAGAAGAAATGACAGTATATTTCTAATAGAATAAAAATATACTATGTTAGTTCTGATAAAAGATGTTTAGCCAGTTGATTTAGCAGTGAGCTCAAGCTTCAATGTTCACATTTATCTTCCAGCAGGGAACAAAGGCTAGAATTAGATTAGTCTAGAAAAATGGATGGTGATTTTCAACTGTAGGCCACTTGGATTCTGTAAAGAATTCATAGTTAGAACAGGCCACTCGGTCTGAAGCTGGATTCACATCAGAGGAATAAGAAATAAGATCGACTTTTTATCTCCACCTTCTTAAAAGTTAAACATTTTATGAATAAAGCTTATCCTTATAATGTGACTTGAAATCTTTTAAAGGGTATCTTAATAGTCTCAATTTTCTGACTTGGAGTCCCATGAATAATGGGGCTTTTATGTGATAAATTGTGCTACTCAAACAACTGTGTGAAGACTGGCCCATCAATTTATTCTAAGTTTTTGATAGACGGTATTTTCCCTGTTGATTAATTAGCCAGAATTACTGTTAATATTTAATAGGGATTTGTGTTAGTTGTTACAATCTGTATTTTGTATCCAAAAATGTGTTATATATTAAGCAAAGCTTTGAGAGAACTAACTGATTCATATTCTGCATATCCAGCCAAAGGAATAAAGAACAACTGGCCAATGGCACCTTCCTATGGGAAGCCACTTCCATCCATCTAACAGCAGTGATACCTTGAAATGAAACAGAAAACATGAAAATACTGTGTTAACCATAAAAAAAATCTACATCTACAACTAGCCAAGTCATTCATTCCTTGTTGCAATAACATCCCTCATTTTTAGCTTTTCTATGCTATTAGGCTCAGTAGACTTGTTCTTAAATACAGACCTGTAGATCAATGCTTATCAAACTTTAATGAAAATAAAAGGATCATATTAAAATGCAAAAGAATGTAGAATCTGGTTCAGTAGGTTCAGGATAAGGCCCAAGATTGTACATTTCTGTCAAGGTTGCAGATGATGCCAGGGCTTCTGGAGTGGGGCCACAATGTGAGTGACAGGGGTCTGTGCTATTTGTTCTCCACTTCGAGAGCCCACCTGGAGTTTAGGACTGGCAACTGAGTTGGAAAGGAGATTGAGCAAAATGCTTTTGAATTTCATGTGCACAAAAGCATAGTATTTTTTACTGACATTGTGTGAGAGGGAGGTTAGGTAAGCTGAATTTAACCTACATTTTTAGTACTTCTGTTAATTTAGGCACATCATAACTACCAGGAAACCGCTGAACTACAGATTGTTCAATAACACAGTTCAAAAAGAGAAGAATTATCAAAATATCGTTTAATAATTAAATTCGGTACATCAATATCAGACTACTATTCAATATAAATGTAAACTAAGTGAATTGCAAACCTGAGGTGTAAAGCAGGAAAAACTATTTTTTAAAAAGTCTGGTATTGATTAGTTACCTTAGGAAGTATTTAATTAAAAAAGAAAAACATTTTACTACCACTGGTTATGTCCACAGAATGGAAATCATAACATCAGAAAACCACTTGATGTTTTTAGGTCTATGCAGCTGATTCATGCTGCCATCTAGTTATTTTGACTACTAAAGTCAAATATTCAAATGTAATAAACTCGGGTTCCTGTGAAGCTTTTAATTTCAATCTTTTTGGTCACTCATCTATCAACTATGTCACCAGTTTTGTGTTAAAATACTGGAAATCTGGATGACTTACATACAAAGTTCCTGTGTAAATACATAAAATGTCTAACATAGAAAAACTGTAACACCGTGAGGTCAGTGTTACTGTAACACTTGCAACCATAACTAATGATCTGAAATACTGAAAAAAACCTGTGAAACTGTGTGTTACAGAATTATGTTCTGGAAAGGACTATTTGTTGTACCGGCTGGTGATTCATATTTGTATATGCATAGTTACATTCTCAGAATTATTTCCAGAAATTTAATAATGTCTCTTGGCTATTTAGCCAAAAAGATTGGATTTTCACTATTCTAGCCACAGTTAGAATCAGTCTGATGTATTGTACCATCATATATTCAGAGTTGGTCCTGGTCTTCCCAAAGTCAAAACACCAGTAGATGGGCAAATTACCAGATCAGTAGTTTGCTGTTATTACTACATTTTGCTGTGTGTAACAGGCACCTTTTTGCCCAAAATTTTAAGGGAAAAATAAGGATGCATATTATCTACAGATAATACTAATTTTCTTTAAAGCCCTAAAAATAATTCTGTTAACTTATGAAATGACAAAATAATTTTCATGTAAAGCTCATTATTTTAGGATTGATCCCTGTCACTTAAAATATTACTATACAAATGACCTTTTTTCATCCAGTTATTTTTATAATTTATCAAGTCAACCTAAATTCTAATACTGAATGAAGCTAGCTCTATGTCCAGAGGGCCCAGTATGATGTGTGCAATTCCACAGGTGAGGTGAGGTATTTTCTAGTATAAGTCACTCACTTACACAGTTTTGGAAATTATTTGCACTAAGAACACTGGAAAACTGTTAAAAATATAAAACATAACAATAGAGGGAAATTTCATCTTACTTTTATAAAGCATGAGTTTGTTCTGCTTGAAGAGCTAAGTCTCATTCTCCATGGTTAATGCAGGATTGCTCATACCTAAATGAAGTACATAGTTAGATTTTTGGTTACTTTTGAACAAATAGGCAAAGATTTGTTTATTCATCCGTGAATCAACCCCGCACCCCCAAAGCCCTTCTCCATTGTGCTTTCAAAGATGCCTTGTAAACAGCATGGGTGCTTATAAGATGTTTATACAGAAATACACACATGCACACAGGGTATTCAGTAATTATATTGCCACAACAGTAATTCTCACACACACACACAATTAGAGATATTTACCTGGGAGAGGAGAGGAACAAAAGAATGAAAGATACATTGAACCTGGCACTGCTCACCTTAGGTCAGTGTTTCCTGGGTTACCTACCTACCTCGTTCTAGTCAGACCAATTTTTGACCCCTTTTTCGTCTCACCTCATTGCTCTCCTTTCACATCATCCTTTAAGCTTTACATGTTTCTCATTTCGTCCATCAAATTAATAGATAAAATTAAGGTAACATGCCAAACAACAGCACATAAAAATCAAGGAACCACTTCCAGGTGGCTCACACCTATAATCTCAGCACTTGGGAGGCCAAGGCAGGTGGATTGCTTGAGCTCATGAGTTTGAGACCAGCCTAAACAAGAGCAAGATCCTTTCCCTAAAAATAGCCAGATGTGTGGTAGGCACCTGTAGTCCCAGCTATTCGGGAGGCTGAAAGAAGACAATCTCTTGAGCCCAAGAGTTTGATGTTGCTGTGAGCTATGACGCCATATCACTCTACCAAGGGTGACAGAGGGAGACTTAGTCTCAAAATTAAAAAAAAAAAAAAAGAAAAAGAAAAAGAAAAGAAACAAACCGCTTGTAGCCAGGTGCTGTGGCTAATGCCTGTAATCCCAGCTACCCAGGAAGCTGAGGCAGGAGCATTGGTTCAGCCCAGGAGTTTGACTTGGAGCAACATAGTGAGAGGTCATCTCAAAAAAAAAAAAAAAAAAAGGGAACAGTAAAAGAAACCACTTCTGTGTAACTGTTGACTATATATGAGGAAACAAGAATCCCTTCTGGAAGAAAAGGAAGTCTGATTTTCCACCCCTAACAGTTGACCCCCACATGTGTATCACTCCTTTGTCTCTAAGGAAACTGATGGATTCACATGGCAAATCAGTGTCATTGATTGTGGCTTAGACCTACTCACCCAAATTCAAATTACCAACACTCAAATCATGGGGCTCTTTGGAGGGCATATGTATTCATTAAAAATAAGACTCTTTAAAGAAAGCTTGTATTTTAGGAGAACGTGAGTGATTTGACATTAAATAACAACTAAATTTTTTACTCGGGATCATCTGTTTTTCACTTGCACTAAATCCCAGAGATTTGAAACCAACCAGTAAACACTTTAAAATGCAATGGACCAAAATCAGACAGCATGAGAGTTTGAAGAAAAGACTTAGAAATGAAGGTGAGGGCGGCTCTTGTGGCTCAGCGAGTAGGGCGCCGGCCCCATATACCGAAGGTGGTGGGTTCAAGCCCGGCCTCGGCCGAACTGCAAAACAAAAAAATAGCCAGGCACTGTGGCGGGCGCCTGTAGTCCCAGCTACTCGGGAGGCTGAGGCAAGAGAATCGCTTAAGCCCAAGAGCTGGAGGTTGCTGTGAGCAGTGTGACGCCACGGCACTCTA
>CAUYON010119707.1:0-15600 GCA_963573935.1 Arctocebus calabarensis
GAGCCCAGGAATTGGAGGTTGCTGTGAGCTGTGATGCCACAGCACTCTATCCAGGGTGACAGCTTGAGGCTCTGTCTCAAAAAAAAAGAAAAAAAAATAGACACTCCTTGCACACAGTAGACTATTTCAGAATATTCTGAATATTCTGTGTATCAGTCAAGCCATGGCATTTGAAAATTGGATCTTAATTTGTTTGTAAACATCAAAATCCCACCCTCCCCATCTCCTATAAAGCTGAAGATTGAATGGTACCTCTAACTGGCATTTGGAGCTAATTTTTTTCTAATTCCTAGGACTGCCCAATCTAAAACAGAGGTTCTTTTGGGATTCAGTATCATGTCCTTTAAAGATGAATCTGACTCTAATACACTAATATATATATATACACACACACATATATATATTATATATGTACATAATACATATACATATATTAGCATGTACATAATACATATATATGTATATATTTAATATATAGTATATAATATTTATATGTCTACATAAACGTGTTAGTGGTAAATTGAAGCTAGCACCTAGCATAATGCCTTAGACATAGGAGACATTAAAATTTTGTTGACTGCTGGGCGCAGTGGCTCACACCTGTAATCCTAGTGCTCTGGGAGACTGAGGCAGGTGGATCCTCTGAGCTCAGGAATTTGAGAACAGCCTGAGCAAAAGCAAGACCCTGTCTCTAAAAATAGCCAGGTGTTGTGGCAGATGCCCTGTAGTCCCAGTTACTTGGGAAGCTGAGGCAAGAGGATCACTTGAGCTCAAGAGTTTGAGGTTGCTGTGAACTATGACGCCACAGCTCTACCTGGGCAAGAAAGTGAGACTGTCTCAAAAAAAAAATTATTGAATGAATCTTGAGGGAGTAGTCTTTTAAAATCTGCTTTGAAATCCAGTGACTAGGCCCTCTTATCGGAGAGTATGAGGCTGGAGAAAAGGAAGGGAAGAATCTATGAAGTAAAATGAAGGAGCCGAATATTCACCTGCCTGTAAGCCCTAGCCATCAGAATCTTTAGACATACAGAATACCATTTAAAATGTTAGCAGACTGCTGGACATTAGATAGTTTTCCTTCTTTATGTGAATTTTCTTTTCTTTTCTTTCTTTTTTTGTCTTTGAGACAGGGTCTCACTCTGTCACCCTGGGTCAAGTGCTATGGTGTCATAGCTCTCAGCAACCCCAAACTATTGGGCTCAAGCAATCCTCTTGCCTCAGCCTCCTGAGTAGCTAAGACACCTGCCACAAAGCCCGGCTAGTTTTTCTATTTTTAGTAGAGATAGGGTCTCACTCTTATTCAGGCTTATCTCGAACTTCTGAGCTTAGGCGATCCACTTGCCTAGGCCTCCCAGAGTGCTAGCATTATAGATCAGCCTTGTATGTGAATTTTTAAAGGAGACTTGGGGTTGTTGAGTTTGGTCTCAAGTTATACTAATTTAAGACCATTTAATTGTGAATCTCTTCTTATCATTTTAGACTGCACATCCCATCAAATTTCACGTAAGATTAAAAGGATATAAGCAGTCATGTGGCCTGTGATACATTATTCTCTGATTTGTGATTATGAATGGAGCACTTGTGTATGCTGACCCATATCTCATCCCAGAACTGCAGACACCAGTGGCCATTCTTGAACTTGGATTATTTGAATTTAGATGACATTCTTGGACCTGGACGACTGTTTTGGCTTCTGATGAGACCCAAAGAAAGTCAAGAATCTATTTTTAATAGATCCGTTTGACTAAAATCTGTGCATTTATGTGGAACTACGGGGTATGTGAGTACATGGGAGAGGTGACAGCATAAAAGGGGGAAAAGAAGGCCTAGATTTAAACCTCACTGTACCTTCACTCATGGCTCTTCAGTTCCTATGGTGAAAAAAAGAGATCTCTGCTAAGTTTAATTAAGCTTCTTCATCTTTGGAAGCTTCAAAAAGGCTGAGTGGGGAGGATAGGGGAAAGGCTTGTTGACCATGTGGGTCTCCTCAAGCCCTCTCCAATTTAATTGCGAGCGTAAATGACCCCCAGTCCTGCAGCATATCAACTTGATGTGTATAATTGATAGCCAAACATTTTTTACAGGCTGTTAAATGGTGAGGCCACAATGAAATGTATATAATGTTGATTAAAGTGATTTTTGTACAAAAGGGTCAGAGACATTAACAAGTTAAAAGAAAGTGTGAGCTCTGTCCTTATTCCTCTAACCTTTGTTCGATTTTCCCATAATCGACACCACATGTTTACTCTGCCTATTTTGTCAAATTTAAGGCTGTTAGTATTCAATGTATTTAGAAGTGCTCTCGAGAGTACGGCACTCGCAGAGTGCTCAGAAAGGTAGATTTCAGATCTTATCCTAGCACATGGTAAAAGAGAAATATTTAAATAAACCCCTCCAGTGTGCCTTGTGTTAAATTGTCTGACTCATAAAGGCAGACGAAAGTAACAGTAACTCTGAAAAGGATTAAAATGGACATCTAAATGATAATTACTGGGTAATTTTGTTTTGGTTATAATTTGTGGTGTTATTTTTATAACTGACATGAGACATAATATATTTTTCAGGGTTCTGCAATAGCTGAGCAACAAATGGAAGCTGTCAGAAAGCATTTGTAGGAGCAGTAATTGAAGAAAGTTGTGAGGTTGTTGAAATGCTGCACAGCTACATTTTTTTTTTTTTTAGCTTATGTATGAGTAGAGTACTTTCCTAAAAATGTAATGACTGTAGACTTGTGGCATATAGCAAGCCCTCTGCCTAGGCTTTTAAAATCCTCTTATTTTTCATTAATGCAAAACCGGCAAGGTGTCTTTCGAGTGTCTTTTCAACATGCCCTGTGTCATCACATCGTTACTTGATGCGGTGTCTCACCTCCCGTTCTCTGGGCCTGTCCCTCGCCCTCTTCCTCCCTCTCTCCTCTTTCTGCACTTTGGATCTCTCTGCAGCACCAAGGACATTGCAGGGACTGTAGCTCTTGGTCCTTCAATGGCAGCGCTCAGCTCTGCGGAATTTGCTGACCTCTGCCTGAGCCGTGAACTGAGACCGACGAACAGACCACCCAAACTCCCTGCAACTACCAGATGGCAGCTAGTTACACGCCGTCCTTCCCATGTGGCGTAATTGCGTAGAATTTACCTCTTTCCTCATCTGGCTCTGATTATTTGCTGACTTGTAATTTTATGTTATTGGTGTGCAAGTCTTATCTCCTTTGCCAGACTGTAAGCTCCTGGACGACAGGCACGGTGTGTCTTTGCCCCTTCCTCGCTGGGCGTGGTGCTCTGTATAAACACATTAAACAGACATGTTGTGAGAGAATTAGTGACACTGAAGCAAGAGACACAGAAGATCCTGAAGATAACGCAGTTATTAATTAACCCCCAGCGAGGGGCCACGTGGCGGCTAAATCAACCACTATTCAAAGTAAATTCCCAGTTTCTTATTTCTATAGATAGGAGATCAAGAGGATACATGTTTTTAAGTTTCCACAAGATCTTGTTTCCAGAGATTTGAAATCAAGATGTTATATCTTCTTCCATTGAGTAGGAAATAGCTTTCATGCCCTGCTGTGGCAGTACAAGGCTGAAGAAGTTATAATGATCCTTGAACTCAAATCTCCTGATCACACATTTTATGAACTGGTTGGAGACCAGAATAAGACTTGTGGGTGAAGCTAATGGGTCTCAAGCAATTCTAATTTCCAGGCACAAAAATTGGACTTTGTAGCTGCAGAATTTTATTTGAGGAGGGACTTTACTGGAGGAATTCTACCAATTGTTTATTTTCCCCCCCTAAATTATAGGAAAAGGGGAAATGATACAGCCTCAAACATTCAAAGACATTTAACTTTATAAACAGTTCACAGACTTAGGTTGCATTTTGTTCGCTTAAGGACAATTGGGGGAAATACAGAAAAAGCTAAATATGTTTATGAATGTTTCTGACTTTTCCAATTAGTCTATCTCTCATCCTACCTAGAGAATTAAAATAATAAGCCCAATTATTGAAATAATTAAAACGGTAAGGGAAAATCAGTTTTTTTCACTTACATTGTTTTCCAGAGAAAGAATTCTTTTGTTTCAAATTATATTTTGCCTTAATTTCTGTTCAGTCTTTGGTATTATGTTTTAATTAAGATGAAATATTTTTTTCAATTCAGAAGCTCATCAATTCACACAAAGATATTTCTAATATAAGTTCTAAGAGCAAAAATTCAAGACTACTGAAGTTAGAAACATGTTTGTGTCTTTTTTCCATGACTAACCCACGTCTATTCTCTATGAAATTGATGTCAAAAAAGTATTATATATTTTCAGTGGGAAATAGAAGGCTGCCCTCTACTATCCTTGTCAGGACGTCGTATCCCTTTAATCATACTTTTCATTTCAGTACATTGAAATTTCCGTTACCAAGGACAACATCATAAATAAAAGTGTTTGTGAAATTTTACCTGCAGCTTCCTAACTTTGTGCATTAAGCATGAGACTAGCAGAGAGGTGGTCAAATGTGAAAATTTATAATCATTTATTACGTACGGCTGAAGCAAGAGGAGAATAAAAGCGTGAAGGCATACATCTATAAACGGAAGCCGAAAAGCTTAAATGAAAAGTAAAGTGAATTTCTGTGTCTTGTCATAAAGTAATGAGAAGCTAGAGCTTTTATTCATAGCAACCCAAGATGCATTTACTCTCAATCTAGCTTCAGCAGTAAACGCTTCCCTGATGTATTGCTTCGGACTTACAAAGAAATATTTGTGCTCTACATAATAGTATAGTTAGGAGAATTACTGCATGGTTGAGAAGATTCTATAAAGGTTTATAGCTGGTGGTGTTACTGTAATTTAATCACAATGTAGCTAATGTAGTACTTTAATATCATAGGTTACTTTTTTATTTACCATTTATTAGTAACTGACAGAGTCAATCATCTCTACATCATAAACAAATCATGGAACGATTCTATAGGAACCCTAAAATTCCAGGATAGATGTACTAAGGCTGTTTTATACTACCACATTCCCTGTAATGAGCTAACTATCAAATTATTATTTAGATCTGTGAAATGTAAGTCAGACTCCTTGTTCTCAGTCCATTGGCCAAAGAAAACTTGAGGACGTTTGATGTTGTGAATACAATTAGCACTACACACCACTTACCCACACACGTTAAGCCATTGATCCTATTCTAGCAATGACTAAAAGTGATTTTTGTAAAATGTTAAGATATTTAGCCGAAGATTTTTTTTCTGTTTTCTAACAAATTCATTACCATAATATTAAGGTTAAACCAATGCTTCCTCATTAGAAATTTCTATAAAAAGTTTTTGTTTTTACACTTGAAGACTAAATGTAACTGCTTCTTTATTTGGTTTAAATATACTCCTCTCTTAATAGATGATAGATAGATAGTAGATATAATTACTTGTTACAGAAACCAAGACAGCTGATGCAAGGAATTTTTTTTCTTTAAGATAGGATCTCACTTTGTTACCTGGGCAGGAATTCAGTGGCATGTCATAGCTCATTGTAACCTCCCATTCCTGGGCTCAGACTATCCTCCTGCCTCAGCCTCCTCAGTAGTTGGGACCATAAGTCCCAACCCCACCACTTCCAGCTAATTTTTAATTTTTTTTTTTTTAGAGATGGGGTTTCACTGTATTGCCTGAGTTGGTCTTGAACTCTCAGCCTCAATCCTTCTGTCTCAGCCTACCAAAGTGCTGGGATTATAGGTATAAGCCACTGTGCCTGGCAAATGCAAGGGATATTAAGCAAGACTAGTAAAAGAATGTTGCCAATGTATAGAAGCTGTGGCACCGTGAGCAGCAGGCTGAGTCTAAGTGTAGGATTAGGTTTAGTTCTCTGACCTCGGAAAAGTCTTCTGCCTTCCATGAATTTCAGTAGTTCCATCTGTACGACAGAAGTAAAGATATTTGTCCTACTAATCCCCCTAGACTATTTTAAGGCTCAAATGAGACACAATATTAAAAAACATCCAACAAACTGATGAGGTACGCAGAATATCAATCCTTTAGACACAAAGGACATTAAACAAAAGTAGAATTGAGTATTCAAAGCAGGTACTTTTTATTACGAAGAAGGTAGAAAAGCCATTTGAAAAAATGTCTGTCACCTGATATTTATTGAGCAGCTACTGTGCGTCAGGCACTGACGGAATCTATCGCATTAAGAATAGTTGATGAACATTTCAAAAAGGATAAGGAATTGAACCCAGGTTCGGTGTTAGTAGGGAGCCAAGTCCTAATTATCTCTCACCGAGCCTTTGTCCTTACTACTGTAGCCTACTCTGCCTTTCAGTGTGACTGATTAGATTTTCCAAATTTTTTAATTTCTAGGAATTTATACACCCTTAAATTCCTCCTAGACCTTCAACTCACCTAGGGGCTAGTTCCACCTGAAATAGCCAAGCTATAATTTATTGACAGTGGCCGATCTCTAGTTTGAGAGGTGATACTTTTGAAAATAAAAATAGCTGTGCTCAGAAGCACAACCAACCTTAGATTAACAACTCAAAGGAGGATGGTTTTCAGGTTATGGAAGTGACCATTCGGTTGAGAACAGAAATGTCAATAAAGGCGTGGGTTTACTGATTTTTTTCATGGATGTTATTTTGATCCTAATTCCTGGAACATCTCCTTTTGCCTGTCAAAGTCTTGCTAATTTCTCAGGGTCTACTTTAAAGGTCACCTCCTCCATGAAATCATCCCATCTACCCCTTGTAGTCCATCACACAATTTTTTTCACTTATAAGTCTAAGTTTTTGCTCTGCATTACAATTATTTCCAGGTCCTTATTTATTATATCTTATGTTTTTCCTTTCCTTTCCTTTTTTTTTTTTTGAGACAGAGTATCACTTTGTCACCCTTGGTAGAATGCTGTGGCAACATAGCTCACAGCGACCTCACACTCTTTGGCTCAGGCGATTCTCTTGCCTCAGTTTTTCATTTGTAGTGAAGACGGAGTGTGGATCTTGCTCAGGCTGGTCTCGAACTCATGAGCTCAAGCAATCCACCCTCCTCGGCCTCCCAAAGTGCTGGGATGACAGGCGTGAGTCACTGAGCCCAGCTCACTTTACATTTTTCAAGACAATGACACGTCATCTTCATTGATTGAGCTCCTATTGACTATTGGCACCATGTCTTACACAAGAAGCCACTCAAATGGTCAATGAACTTAATTGCCACTACCTTTTTAAAAATTGTGTGATAGGTATATAATTGTTAGGATATTTTTGTGTGTCAATCACTTTAAAAATAAGAGCTAAAGCTATTTTAAGCACTGTAACACAGTGGTGCATTTGTTTTATTTTTCTTTTATAAAACTAATTTTTAAAATAACCAAATTTTATTCTTCAAACGCAATCTAACTTTATTCTGTTTTTCTCCTTAGTATTAAATTTTAAATATTCTATCTACTCTTTATTCTGCACATTTTCCACACAGTCTTTTTTTCTTTTTAATGAGACAGAATCTCACTGTGTTGCACTTGGTAGAGTGCTGTCTTGTCACAGCTCAGAGCAACCTTAAAGGCTTGGGCTTAAGCAGTTCTCTTGCCTCAGCCTCCCAAGTAGCTGGGACTACAGGTGCCAGCCACAATGCCGGGCTATTTTTTTGTTGCAGTTGTCATTGTTGTTTAGCAGGCCTGGACGGGTGTATGCCTCAGTGTATGTGACTGGTGCCCTAACTACTGAGCAACAGGCCCTGAGCCTATCACACAGTCTTTAGCAAAAAGCAACAATAGTTCTGGCTTGAATGGGTAGCCTATGTTTGCAGTAGCGTGCTGGTTACAGAAGGAGATTACAGGGGAACAGAAAACAAAATACCTTCCTGGAGTCTTAGTTGTCTTAGAATTAGCACAAATCTGAGGGACTAGCCCTCTATGGACAAAAAACAATGTGAAGATCCCTGCTAGATGGGGGTACCATATGACTTTTATCTGATGGAATACCAAAGAGGGAAAACTAAAGGGTGATTAACATACGTAAAATAATTGCTTAAACTTGAGAAATAGGCAGAAGATAAGAACAGAAGGACCTATCTAGTCCCGCCTTTACAGCCTTTGCAGCCTCACTGTGGGCTGAGGCATATTTACTCTATCCTAGAATATTGAACATTTATCTGAGAGGCAAGAACATATACAAATGTAGCAAAATAGGATTGATATAATACTTGTACACCCAAAGCCTTCCGATTTGAGGTCATTTTTCTAAGCAGTTTATAAATATATTTATAAATATTTATAGATATATTTATCTTCCTATTATTGTCAGATATAGAAATAAACAAATATTTGTGTTAATAATAACAGAATCATAATTCAGTAAAAAAAATCCCCAACCAGGCTGGTTGTGCTGGCTTATGCCTATAATCCTAGTACTCTGGGAGGCCGATGCTGGTGGATTGCTTGAGCTCAGGAGTTCGAGACCAACCTGAGCAAGAGCGAGACCCCATCTCTAAATGTAGCCAGGCACTGTGGCGGGCACCTGTAGTCCCAGCTACTCAGGAGGCTAAGGCAAGAGGATTGTTTGAGTCCATCAGTTTGAGGTTGCTGTGAGCTCTGATGCCATGGCACTCTGCCACTCTACTGAGGATAAGAAAGTGCTACTCTGTCTCCCAAAAAACAAACAAACAAACAAGAATTCCTGGCTTGGCGCCTGTGGCTCAACAGGCTAAGGTGCCAGCCATATACACCTGAGCTGGCGGGTTCGAATCCAGCCCAGGCCCGCCAAACAACAATGGTGGCTGCAACCAAAAAATGGCTGGGCATTGTGGTGGGCGCCTGTAGTCCCAGCTACTTGGGAGGTGGAGGCAGGAGACTTGCCTGAGCCTAGGAATTGGAGGTTGCTGTGAGCTGTCTCAAAAATAAATGAATACATAAATAAATAAATAAAAATAAAAAAAATTGCTGATGATTTGGGAAATTCTATTTATCAGCTCTAACACCAACTGGTTCCAAAGCACATCCCTTTACTCATGTGAGTATTTTTACATCTATACAAATAAAAAATAAAATTTTCACGTATTAAAAATTTATTTCCGGGCAGCTCCTGTGGCTCAGCGAGTAGGGCACAGGCCCCATATACTGAAGGTGGTGGGTTCAAGCCCGGCCTCGGCCGAACTGCAAAACAACAACAACAAAAAATAGCCCGGCGCTGTGGTGGTTGCCTGTAGTCCCGGGTACTAGGGAGGCTGAGGCAAGAGAATCGCTTAAGCCCAAGAGCTGGAGGTTGCTGTGATCTGTGTGATGCCACGGCACTCTACTCAGGGCGATAAAGTGAGACTCTGTCTCTACAAAAAAAAAAAAAAAATTTATTTCATGTGAAACGATTGTACCTTTAAAATTAGACACTATAATAACTTAGTTTAGTTTAATACAATTTTGAAAATCTCCCCTGTGCCAGGTTTTGTTAGGTGTGTATGTACGAGTTATGCACACATGTGTGTGCCTGCATGTATGTATATTGTGCACCCGTGTACCTGTATGTACATGTGTGTGCCCATGAGGGCCTGTATGTGTATACAGGAGGCACCTGTGTTCATGCATGTTTTGGAAGATGTGAAGAGAAAGATAAATAAGATGTGAAGTCTACCATGGTGGAGAATGCAATTGCCCCAACATCAAACAACCTACCATCAATGACGGAGTAGTAAAGTATCTATGAGGGGTTTTACTACTACTAAGCGGGGTCTCTCTGCATAATGCTTGAGACATATTTTTCCAATTTCCTTTCATTGTAGTTGTTTTTCAAATGTTTATTGTCTTTGATGGGAATCTATTCTTTCCTGATTTTTTTTCTATTTTTTCAAAGCCAAGGAAACTATTATTATTCCAAAGAGGTGATACATACAAATAGGTTTTTCTAGGAGTTGATTAACACTTAACTCTTTAATTAGGCTGTGTTTAAGAAAACTCTGAAACATCCATTTTCTGCATATACACACAATAAGGGAATGTGCAGATTTTTAAGAGCTCCTTGGAAATTTTAAGAAGATACTGCAAAATCAAGCCAAAGGAAAACTGAGTTTAGAAAGATAATCCCCACTCTGGAGAAGTGTAATAATGAGTAAATAAAATTGCATTGGGGAAATACTTAACATTGTGCCTGGTATGCAGAAAATACTCAAATCATTGCTGTATTTGAATCCCAGGGAAGATGTTCATGATAACTCTTGAAATCACTTGAGGTTTTGGACATGAAGAAGACCTAAGTCTGATGCTTTCTACTTAAGCCTGAAGGAAAAAAGATACATAGCTATCAAAATAAGCAAGAATTTACACAAGAAGCAATTGTATCTTCATTTGTGTATTTCTCTAAGTATTGCTTTACATTATGTAGTTTTAATTTCAGTGTAATTACTGAAGTTAGTATAATTGATATTTAATGATAGTATTTACTGTGCAGCAATGATAGCATTCAACAAGAATATTTAGCTGTGCAGAGAAAAGCATAACCAAGTGTGAAAGTCTGCCAAATATTTACCTTGGTAAATGACTGTTAATTTATTGAGCTTCTACTTTGTGCCAGGCATGGTAGATGCACCAACAGCTACAGAGATTAGTTCTGGGAGAAACAGATGGTAAACAACTCTAATGCTATGAAGTAATAAATTATGTTGGGGAGTGCTTCAAAGGAGATGTGCAGGAGTCTAAGAGGGCACACATTAGGATGGAAGGCTGGTTCATGGGGTATTTTGGACATGAGGCCACAACTGAGACACCCCCACTTTCCAGATCCAACTTCTCCTAAAGATATTTAACAATACCTCGAGTCCTGTAGGCCCTTAATCGTTCCTGCCTACTGTTGATAGAGATTTTACTGCCAGTGCCAGAGGACTGGGAGAAAAACACAGGGAGAAAGTCACAACTTCAATTACTCCACAGGCCTGCGAATAATTGGGGAATAACTTAAAGGATTGGTATGGAATTTATTTTAGTTTTAGTTTGTTTTTTGAGACAGAGTCTCGCTTTGTCCTTTTTGGTAGAGTGCTGTGGTGTCACAGCTCACAGCAACCTCAAACTCTTTGGCTTAAGTGATTCTCTCGCCTCAGCCTCCCAAGTGACTAGGACTACAGGTGCCCGCCACAATGCCCAGCTATTTTTAGAGGCGAGGTCTCTCTCTGGTTCAGGCTGGTGTCGAATTGGTGAACTCAGGCAATCTACCCACCTAGGCCTCCAGAGTGCTAGGATTACAGGTGTGAGCCACCGCACCCGGCCATGGAATTTATTCTAAATGTTATCAAATTAGTGATAACAGAGGATAGGAGGCAAAGGTGAGGTTTAAAAAAGGTTAAGAGAGTGAGAAATAACAGAAAATTTGTGAGAAAACTGAAAGGACAAGGGGGAAATACATGGCTTAACAGCTACAGTTACAGTGAGACAATGGCCCAGTGTGGTGGCTCACACCTGTAATCCCAACACTTGGGGTAGCCAAGGCGAGAGAGTCACTTCAGGCCAGGAGACAGACACCAGCCTGGTTAATATAAAAATTAGCCTAGCATTGTAGCACACAACTGTAGTCAGTCCCAACTACTTGGGGGGCTAAGGCAGGAGGATTGCTTGAACCCAAAGTTAAAGGTTGCAACGAGTTAAGATCATGCCTCTGCAATTCAGCCTGGGTGACAGAGTGAGCCCCTATCTCTGAGAAAACAAAATCAATGTGGCCTCTCAGCAAGCCTTCAGCCTAGAATGAGTTTCTTAAAAATATAGAAAGAATGTTATTCTGAGACTCATTTATGGTCATTCAAATAGATGTACCTTTGTGGTTACTGCTCAATGGAGTGCCTAAAAAATGTGCTAAGAAAATGTGGTAGGAATACAAGGGTGAACAAAACTAGATCTTATTTGCTTTTTCTGAAGTGTGTGCAGCCTAGTAAATCACAAAGTAAAACAAAACCTAAGAAATGTGTCATTAAAGTAGGATTCACCTGTTTTGCATGGGTAAGTGCCCTGGAGGGATGGTGCGCTATCTGGGCAGACCGTGTGAGGGTCCCCTGGTGGGGACTGGGCTCCAGGGAGAGGCAGCGCCACGTGGCTGGATGCTAATGAATGGGTCAGAGCTGTACGCGGGAAGGAGTGTGCTGGAGGAGGCTGCAGAGTTCAGACGAGGGGGGCTCGGGTGACTATGCTCAGTGTTTGAGTATTTGCCCCACGAACAAAGGGAATCTGTTAAAGAGCCATAAGGAATGAGTGACGCGCTGTAATCTGCCTTGAGTTTTGTAAGGATTATTGCTGTTGCTTGAGGGGCACACACTGGAGAGGGCTTGTGTGGGCTCAGGAAGCCCGTGGGGATGCTTTCGCAGTGGCCTGGTGGTGCGATCACGGGGCTGGGCAGAGGCAGAGACAGGGAGGAGCAGACAGACGTGGCCTGTGTTCAGGAGGCAAAGTCGTCCTGGCTGGCGGAAAGTTCTGGTTCACGGGCTCGTGGACTTCATGGATGGTGGGTCATGCCCTTCAGAGGGAACTGAAAGAAGACCAGGTGTGCTTCTGAGACCGGCAAGAGCAGATGTAGAGCAGGCAGCTGGAGATTTGTGTCTGGAGCTCAAGTGAATGATCAGGGCTAGGGATAAAAACGCGAGCGCCACTGGCCATGCCCACAACTTAGCCGGCCTCAACGAAGGTTCAGGCTGAGAAAAAAGTACAGGGTTTGGGATTAGTCTTGGGACATTCTCATCTTTAGAATTTGAGGAGAGGAATGTTACGGATTCATTTTTCATTATTCATTATGGAAAAACACAAGACCCAAACCCAACATTATCTCATATTCCCCAAACTCTGAAATCTGAGTCATTCAAGGCTTGAGACAAATCTAGATGGGTACACACTACTAGAAAAATTTTAAACTGATCAACGATGTGTTGATTTACAGAACATTTAGACCACAAACATCCCTTCCTGTTTGAAACCCTTCCAGTCTACTTTGCTTCTCTTGTAACTCCCATTTCCTGGAGCTGCAGTGAGGCTGAGCACCGTTTCCTTTTCTTATACAGATGGGTAGATGAGCCACCCTAGGGGACAGGGATGGAAAAGAGGAAAGATGTTTCAAAACTTCTCTTCCCCTGACTCTATCTATTTTGTATTGCCCCATCTTCTGGGGTCTGACCACAGTTTCTATATAATAATTTTCTAAATTGAAATAATCATCTCATCTGGAGAGAGACTGAGTGGCGAGGAGAGCCTGAACCCTGGGCTTTAGAATGGAAGAGCATTTGAGGAGGAAGAGTTGGGGTGGGGGGGACCTCTGGCTTCCTCCAAGCATGTGCCATGCATGCTGAAGGACCTCTGCCTCCCAGAGTGCCAGGATTACAGGTGTGAGTCACCACACCCGGCTTCTTTTCTTTTTCTTTTCTTTTCTTTTTTTTTTTTTTTTTGAGACAAAGTCTTACTTTGTTACCCTCAGTAGAGTGCTGTGGTTCCTAGCTCATAGCAATCTCAAACTCTTGGGCTCAAGCAATTCCCTTGCCTTAGCCTCCCAAGTAGCTGGGACTACTGGACACTACAACGCCTGCCTATTTTTTTTTTTTTTTAAGAGACAGCACCTGTAGCACAGTGGTTACGGTGCCAGCCACATATGCCGAGGGTGGTGGGTTCAAACCTGGCCTCTGGCCAGCTAAACAATGACAACTGCTACAAAAGAAAGAAAGGAAGGGAAGGGAAGGGAAGGGAAGGGAAGGGAAGGGGAAAGGAAAAAAGAAAGAAAAGAAAAGAAAGAGAGAGAGAGAGAAAGATGGAGTCTTGTTTTGTCTTAGGCTGGCTAATCTTGATCTCCTGAGCGCAGGCAATCCACCCACCTCAGCCTCCAAGAAGGGTGATAATTTTTAGTGGGAACGAGTTTAGGGTAAACGGATGGAAGCTGTATTAAAGTGAGTTAGACAGGGAGTGGGAAGTGGAGAAACAGGAAGTGCAGATTAACTCTTTAGAAACTGGATTGTACATTGTACAGGCCGGGCGCAGTGGCTCGTGCCTATAATTCTAGCCCTCGGGAAGGCTGAGGCGGGCAGATCGCTTGAGCTCAGGAGTTCCAGACCAGCCTGAGCAAGAGCAAGACTCTGTCTCTAAAAACAGCTGGGTGTTGTGGTGGGCTCCTGCAGTCCCAGCTACTGGGGAGGCTGAGGCAAGAGGATCGCTTGAGCCCCGGAGTTTGAGGTTGCTGTGAGCAATAACACCATGGCACTCAACCCCAGGGTGGCTGAGTGAGACTCTGTCTCAAAAAAAAAGGATCACTTGAACCCAAGAGTATGAGGTTGCTGTGTTGCTGTAAGCTACAACACTAAGGCACTCTACAGAGGGGAAAAGTGCATCTCTGTCTCAAAAAAAGAAAGAAAAAAAGAAACTGGATTGTGAAGAGGAAGAGTGAAAGAAGGCTGAAGAAGGACATAAGGTCTAAGGAAGGTTTTTGCTTTATTTTATTTTTTTCTTTTGTTTTTATTGACATGAGAGAGTCTTAAGCATGTTTAAATCTCTTCGGGAAGGATCTAGTTGAAGGAGATGGAATATTTCTAGAGAGAAAAAGGATCCCTAAGAGTATGGAAAGAGAGTGACATTCCTGAGAAGGGGAGAGTAAGACCTAAGGTGTGGGGAGGAGGAGCTGCCTTCCATGGAAGGAAGGAGGGCCAGGAGCAGCAAGCTCCAAAAGTTGGAATAGACGCTCTTGAAATGAGGACTGTGCCCTTTGTTGGAAAAGAGGAGACTGAAGCAGTCTGAACCCTGAGTGAAAAATCTCTTGCATTGGATCGTGATCGCTTAGAGTTAAGAACTCTGTCTTAACTACTTTTGCTCTCAAACAGTATTGAATTGAATTGCTAAAAGCCCTACTATTTTTTCGATCTCTAATAAATGAGTGTTAAACTCTAAGTACAATGGGCTTTTGATTATGATGAAGCATGTAAAACACACAGAACTTTTTTAGCCTAGTGAGTGAATGTTTTAATATGTTAGGGATGATGACATATTTATAAACAGCGTTGTCATTTATAAATCTTTACTTCAATCAAGTAGAACTTCAGAATGTGTCCTGCCTAAACGTAACATTTCATTTTAGTTGTCTATTTGCCTGATTTAATGCTGAAGTTACTGCTCTAAGAAAATCCCAGATTGGTATGTTTGCATTTTATAGACTCTGGAGACTGTCCTCCTCTGAGGATGTGTTCTGCCAACCAAACCTACTTTACTTCTTACTCAAGGTACATCATGGTATTATTCAAGGTAGTCCATATAGTAAGAAGAATTACACATTACAACATTTGTAATATCAAACAATAACAGTCTAGTGACCCGGTTGGGAACCACTAAGATAACTACGTTAGGAAAGAGAGTGTACTGAATTCAGCTTAAAAGCAAATCATCATAAACAAAGGATCATTAAAAGTTCAAGAATCAGTTGGCTAATTTTCTGATTTCTTTTTTTTTTTGAGACAGAGTCTCACTTTGTCGCCCTGAGTACAGTGCTGTAGTGTCATAGCTCACAGTGATCTTCAACTCTTTGGGCTCAAGCGATTCTCTTGCCTCAGCTGCCTACGTAGCTGGGACTACAGGTGCCCGCCGCAAAAGCCTGGCTAGTTTTAGAGATGGGGGTCTCATTCTTTTTGTTGTTG
>CAUYON010119708.1:0-26919 GCA_963573935.1 Arctocebus calabarensis
GATGTTGGGAGGGGGACCTTTTATGAGGATTTTAGGTCATGAGGGTGGAGCCTAAAGAGATGATTAAGGCCATTAGAAGGGGCTTCAGGGAGGAAGCTTGTTCTAGTTCCCTCTCCACCTTGCACCATGGGATAAGACAGCACGTAAGTGCTCACCTGGCTTGGTGCAGTGGCTCCTCCTAACTGTGATCCCAGCTCTCTGGAAGGCCAAGGCAGGCAGATCGCCTGAGTCAGGAGTTAGAGACCAGCCTGAGCAAGAGTGAGACCCCTCCTCTAAAAATAGCCGGGCATTCTGGTGAGCGCCTATAATCCCAGCTGCTCGAGAGGATGAGGCTAGACAATCTCTTGAATCCCAGAGTTTAAGATTGCTGTGAGCTATGACTCCATAGCACTCTACCAGGGGCAACAAAATGAGCAACAGAATGAGACTATCTTAAGGGAAAAAAAAGAAAAAAGAAGAAGAAAGCCTTCACTTTTTAAGAGAAGTTTCCCCCCTTTTTTTTGCTGGCTATTGATTCTTTAATGGCAAATATTTGTCATAGGGGGATCATTAAGAAGGTTTTGAGATACCCCCAAAATCAAAAATTGTGTCTGCAGGGATGGAAGCTAATGAAGCCCGCCCAGCCACACTGATGAGCTCAGCTGGTGAAAACTTGCACAGCTAAATCAGAGAAGACGCTGTCAACTGTTTCTCAGAAGTGAAATAATGGACCATAACACAGTCTGTTTCAAAACTTTCCAGGGGCCTGTGTACACAATTTTTAATAAATTGTAAAAGATTCTGGAGGAAAAAGCCATTCATGAGGTATATATACGACAAGACAGCGGTGAAGCGTACATAAGAGGGGTGTAATATATTTCGGCTGTTTGCCTCGTCAAATATACTCTCCAACTGTTCCTCTGTATTTATTGCTCTGACAGGTTGATCCATATCAACTATATACCCAGAAAACTCAGGCTTGCACAATTTGTTTTAGGTTCCCTATGAAAAGAGAAGAAGGAGAGTGAGGTTAATGTCTTTACTCACCTCCCTGACGATGTGTGAGAGCAACTTAGGTTGTCTGCTCCTAAAATTACAGCCTCACCTATTAGATTTTTCCTCCTTGTAGTATTTGAAAGCCTCTCTTTTTTGCTATCCTTTCAACCTCAAGAATGATAATAGTCCTGCTGCTAACGTGAGGAATTTCACACTATCTTTTTCTTCTCATTTCCTCCACCAATCTACACCTTTGTAATTAATTTCTTTTTGATAAACCCTCATAGAATTATTCTAATTTGACTGTGCCATCTGTTTCTTATTTGGAAACTTGATTAATAAAAAATTATTATGTAAGCTTCTAGAAGTTAGCCTGCCTATAAAAATGTATATCCATTTTTATGCAACTTTTGTTCTGCATGATCAGTAGTATTTCTTGCACACCTTTGTCTCAATCATACATCTTGTAAATGTCTCCATAATAGCACATTGGGGCTTACTATGTTGCAATAATCTGTAAAGAATGTTCAGATTGGAAGACTATCAGATGAAAAGTAAATATTATTTATAATGGAATGGTTTAGGATCACAAAAAGGTTTTAATTCATAATCTATTTTTAATTTAGAATTATTTTAAAATTTTGGATGAATGTGAGGGTATAAACAATTAGGTTACAATGTTTGCTTTTGTTCGGTGGAGTCCCCAACGCAGGTGTATCCCACATCCATACGTGTGCCGTAGACATAATCTGTTCTTCTTAATTTCCCACAACTTCAGAATCTACTGAATAAAAATGTAATATAACTTCAAGATTGAGGATGATTAGCTTTTTGAAAAGGAAGTCATTCGTTTCTTCCAATTCACCAAGACAAGTACTACATACTTCTTTTGTACTTATTTAGAAGTAAATCCTTACAGGGCTACATAGTAAAACAGAGCACATTTACTACTTTGGTGAAGAAGGTGTATCACATAAAAGTTGAAAAATATCAGTGTGGGGCTCATTACTACTGAGATGAAAGCTGCAGTGGTAATGCAGCAGGGCTTTGGAGTATTGCAATTACCTCATATTGCAATACTCCAAAGCCACTGCTGCTTTCCCAGATTTAGGAACTTGTGAAGGAGGGAGGGAGGCCATCTTTGGACTCATTTAAGAATGAGCCACAGGGTTCATCCATCCCTTCTTCGGCTCTCAGGCATTTGCAATAACCATCTCCCTCGTGTTGCAACTTGTTACTTGAGACTCCTCGTTCATCTCCGTGGGACTTTTGAATGTTCCCACTCACAGATCTTGATTTTATCGATGTCTTCTTAACTCTCATTGATATATCTATTATCAATATGCTGTTATAAAAAGCATTGAAAATGCCTTTCTAATTACATAAATATTCTAGACAAGTGTTACATAATATCTAAAAAGAGGAATAACATAACCCTGAGGAAAAAGTACATTTTAACTGAAAATAAAGTCATATCGCCAAGTGAGAATTGCATTTCCTTGTTTACAGCATCTTATTATAATGATTCCACAGGCTATTGTTTGAGGGGAGTGGAATCATACTATGTTTAAACAAATTTAATTCTATTCACTTAATATAAATTACAGAATAGGATGATTCTCTATTTCCAAAAAGGATGCTTTCTTGCAGCCCTGTTCATTTTTAACCTTGAATTTCTATCCCTACCTCCTCTCAAAGCATGATAGAGCTCTCCAAGAAATGTGGGGGGAAGGAAGGGTGTTGTGACATCCACACTGCCTCTCTCTGCTTATTAGAGCTTCCTAATCTGATATTGGAAAAATGTAGAGGAAGGTGGCAAAACATAGACCCCCACCTGGTCTGGGACAGTCTTTCCTTCACCTTCACTGCTGTTCAAGCTTATTGTCCATGATCTCAGCATGTGCAGGTCCCGGGTCACACATGCTGCATAGACAAAAAACTTGGTCTTATACAAACATTCTGAAATTTGATTAAAATATCGCATGAGGGCTTTCTTCAGACTAACAGTGCAATAAGATTATATATATGTATATAAATATATATATTTATACATATATTATTATATATGTATTATTTATATATCTATATATAGCTAGATAGATATAAAGAATGGTCATAAAGTCATGTGCACTTTAAAATTATACTCTAAGTTTATGGCCACCCTGAATATCATTTTTCATTTCCATGTAAAGTTTTCAATTAGTGTCATTTTTCACAGTTGCATCTCGAAAATAATTTCCTCTACAATTACATTTTCCATGTTTATCATGTTCTGAAGTCTTTTTGATAAGAAGATTAGATACCATCCTGTGTCAAGGCTCCCAGTTCTATACTTACTTTTTCCCTTTAATTTTTGCAGATTTAAAAAGTTATTTCAAATGTAAACCATGCATGCTCATCTTATATAGTGCTGCCTAACAAATCCTGGAATTGTACCTTTGATTATGGTCCCTTCAGTCAATTGCTACTCACAACTATCCTTCAGAATAAAATTTATAGTGAAGATTTAAACTCCTGATGTATGGAGACTGTGACCATGGGATGTATGTAACATATATATTTGCTTACAATATATGTCCACAGCCTCTTTCATGAATATTCATAGTTTCTCTTGCATCTGATTAAATATGTATATTTAGCCAATCCATTTATCATAAATTTCCTGTACCCACTTCCCTCCAGTGACGTGCTTATTTTGGTATCAGCCAGAGGCTCCATTTCCCAGCCTGCAGGTTGCAACCAATCATAAGAAATAAAGTTCCTTCCAAACTGATAGCTCTTATGATGCTAAGTTGACATCTGGTTGGCAATAATCTGTTATAGTCACGCATCCTTGATGAGAAGGTACTGTTGCCTGCAACTCCACGGGGAAAAAGCAACTGAAAGTTCCGTGGTTGGACTATTCCTGTACTGTGCTGTAAGCAGTTTTCCCCTTGGTTGATTTAAATTTGTATCTTTTCATACAATAAACCGTAACCATGGGTATAACAGCTTTTTCCTTCTAACCAGTAGACAACCATGGAACATCTTGCATGGAGTTCTGTGAGTTGTTCTAACAAATTAATGAGAATGAAGATGATTGTGGGAGCCCCATAACTTGCAGTTAGTTAGGAGTCAGAGGTAAGAGCGTCTTGTGGACTGTGTTCCTTCTGCTTTTCTGCTCCCCATATATAAACTTTGCATCCCTTATTCCAATATTTTACCAAGTAGTTTCACTATCCAGCCCCAAATTTATTTTTATTTTTTTATTAAATTATAACCGTGTACATTAATGCATTTATGGGGAGCAATGTGTTGATTTGATATACAATGTGGAAAGCTTACATCAAACCAGTTAACATAACCATCAGCTCAATCACTTACTTGTTGTGGTAAAACATTTATACTCTACTCTTAATGGTTTTGAAATGCACCATTGAGTTGTGCATGTTAGGTGACTAGCCTCAATCTTATTTCCACATTTTTCCAGACATGCATCCTCTATTCTAGACAAAATGTTTTAAAGTGATTCCAGCTCTTCCCTGTTTTGGAATGTAATTGCACTAATGTCCCGTGCTATTCTTATCTCTTTTTCTTTACACGTTGGATAACTATTTCCATAATAGCTTAGACTTTGGCATGTGATATCACGTGGCTAATGGGCAACAGCCAATAACATTTGAGTTGAGACATTAAAAAAGTGCTTGCACTTTGGGACTTGTTCTCTCAATGCTCTTAAAACCATTGTGCTTACTTTTTAAATAAGCTTGCTGTAGCCTGGTGAATGAGGAGAGGCATATGGTGACCCAGTGGCCACTGCTGGCTCAGATGCCAGCCTACCAAGCACCAGACCTCTGGATGAGGCCACAGTAGATTATCATCAGCTGACCTGCCAGTTAAACATAAATGCATAAGCAAGCTTAGCAACAGTATTGAATCACATTTTAAATCTCAAAAAGAGTTTGGAACTGATTAGTCCTAACCCAGGAATCCATTCCTTATAAGGAACAAGGAGTATAAGGAGGATGGTCTGTTTCTGGGTCACGTTGTTCTTACGGAGATTATCATGAAATAGGGAAGGAAGGAGCAGACTTCAGTCTCATTGACTAAACTGAATGCATAGTCCCTGGAAGGTGTACAGGATTGAAAGAGCTACTAGATAATTTGTAACTTATCCGTTGCAGTTATTTATGCTTTTAGAACTGGATTTATAGTTTCTAGGGTACTCTACAACACAGCATTTTCTCAAGGCAGACATATTAAGGACCTGATTGTTCAGAGAGGTCTACATATATCCTCCTTAGAACCATAATCTATTAAATGTTTTTCTTGGATGCTCTAAACAGGCACCGTGCTTGCAACCCTTTAGAGGGCAGTAGAGGAGGGGTGGTTTCTTGCTTTTGCATCAGTGAATATATTAAGAACAGTGAGATACATACAACACATTAACTACAATGTAGATCGGTTATATTGAGTGCAATCAGAAACGTTTTAAAAACGTTCAAAATTGTAATGCACACTTTTCTAAAATGTAAATATTCAAGACAATGCATGATATCAAAACTTTCTTAAGGTCTAAATTGTATTCCTAATTAAATTCATCCATTGAAGTCTTAATCCAAAGGGGACTGTATTTTGACATAGAGAATGTAGAGAGGTAATTAATGTTAGATGAGTTCTTAAGAGTGTTTTTTTTTTTTTTTTTTGGCCAGGGCTGGGTTTGAACCCACCACCTCCAGTATATGGGGCCAGCACCCTACTCCTTTGAGCTACAGGCACCGCTCAAAGGGTGGGTTTGAGAGTGGGTTTTTAATCCAGTATCACTGGTGTCCTTTGAAGAACAGAAAAAGACAGCACAGATTTCTCTCTGTCCCTATAGGAGCACCAAGTAAAAGCTGTGGGTGGACACAGCAAGAGGAGACCAACTAGACACCCAGGAGAGAGGCTTCACCAGGCCTCAACCCTGCTGGTACTTTGACCTTGGACTCTGGTTCTCAGAACTGAGACGGAGTAAATTCTTGTTATTTAAGTCGCACAGTCCAGGGCATTTGGTCTTGGCAGCCTGAGCAGAGTGCAAAATGTTGGTTAAAATGGATCTTTAAACATTTCTGATCATGGTTCTTGTTTTTACCCATTCAGTTTTACTTTGCATGATTCTTGTCACCTTCGAAAGTAATGGAAGTTTGTAAATCATTTTAATTGGATAGTTCAACAAAATATTGAATAGTGGAAAGTTCATTATCACCAACCCCTTTAAAAATGATTAAAATTTTGCTAATCCTTCAATTATATTTTTGCTAGCTTAAAATAAAATAAATGATACACATCGTTTTTGGAACTCCACGTACATTCTGAACATGTATCTGGACTTAGAAAAACAAAAGGAAAATTCGAAATAAAGACAGATTTCTACGTGGGATACATTGCATCACGTGTTTTGCTTTTCATACACTTGACGGTTAGAATCCATGGGTAAAAGGCATTGGATACTATGTTCTTCTCCTACAAATTAGTGAATTAATTATTGCTTCTCAATCTTTCTTTCCATTTTCTTCGTTCTAAAACATAAATAGAGCATCCATGCCAATTGCTGAGGTATCTGACTAGAATCAGATAGTAGGAAAGAATATGAAAGGGGTTAAAATTATTTTCTGCTCTGCTCAGAATAATTAAACAGGCTATGAATTAATGAGTATCATGCATCATTTAAATGAAGCAACATAGAAATATTAAAATATATATTTATTCATCAATCTGAGTGTAGTAAAGGGCCTCTGAGAGGCGAAGAACCTGTGACTCGGTTAATGAATTAAAACAACAAATATGATGCAGAAAAAAATACGTCTAAAGAGACTTTTTACCAGAGCAAAGCCTATGGGCAGAATTTTATGTATGTTAGAAGAAGAGCATTGGACTCTGCCTAAGGTTTTGGCCCACTGGATAACACAAATAATGAGCACAACTGACATGATAAAATCCCTCCACACTTTCCACACTCCAATACTGTTAAAATTTTTTCAAGAAAGGCTTAGCCCTTTGAGACCTGTCTTAATCTGTTTTCTCCTGCTATAGCAAACTACCACGACCTGGATAATTTGTAATTCGCAGAAATTTACTAGCTCATGGTTCTGGAGGCTGGGAAATTTAAGACTGAGGGGCCAGGATGTTGCTCAGGCCACCTCTTTGTACCATGACATGGGAGAGGACAAGGAAAATTTGAAAAAAAAAAATGGTAAGAGGGTGGCACCTGTGGCCTAAAGGAGTCGGGCACTGGCGCCATATGCCGGAGGTGGAGGGTTCAAACCCAGCCCTGGCCAAAAACTAAGTTAAAAAAGAAATGGAAAGACAGAAAAAGGCAAAAGGGGCCTAAACTCAATATTTTACAAAGACTCCCATAATAAAGGCATTAACCCGTTGTTCTATTAATGTAACCAATTTCTTTGATTTTTGAGAAATTCTTACCGAATTTCTGGAGTTACAATTGATTGACCCATGGCTTGTTACAAGTGTGCTTGCCTGTAAACAAACATAGACTTTATTTGCATTCTGCACTCCAAGCACTTTCTATGCTGTTGTTAATATGTTGACTGAATTGCAAACCTGCTGAAGTACTTAAACGCCAATATCAAGGACTTTGATGGCATTAATTACATTTTTTAAAAGCTCTGATCATGAAATTTGTTTTGATTCCAATTTGCTCTGAGGTGCAAACATGCCCCCTTATTTTTTATAATCTAAATTATAAGTTAATGGAAAAATACATACTATGACTATATTCAAAAATAAAAGAAACTTATTGATGTCTAAAATTAAATACACTCTAAATAAAGGCTTTCAATTTGAAAGAGAATGTAACATCCAATGATTTGAAACGTTTTTATTGCTGTTGAATATCTAAAAGTAACACTTAAGAAGTTGAATTTATTCTTTGCCACAAATGTACTTTTGTGATTCTTCTTTGAACTAAAAAGGGATTGTTGAATGAGCCAGGTATGCATTGAGCAGATTCTCACAGTTTCAGGAAAGGTTTAGCAGAGAGAAAACACACACACACACAAACTTGCAAACGGCAAATATGTATGAAAGCTTTTACTTTAAATATTTTGTCTTGTATTATGTGATTTTTTCCTTCTTGTATAGAAAAAACAAATGTACTTTAAAAAATACTTCACTTATGTTCATTTATTTTCAATATAATACTTTGCTTTGAACATTGCACATACAAAGAATACCTTAGATGGATTTTTAAAATGAACTGTCAAATCATATCATTAGAAAAGGACATAAACATACATTTGTTTATATTTTACCCAAATTCTGTATTATATAAGTAGGATCCCTCATAGAATAGCTCTAAAAAAATTCACTATTTTTTTTTTCTTTTTTTTTGAGACAAAGTCTCACTTTGTTGCCCTCGGTAGAGTGCCATGGTGTCATAGCTCCCAGTACTTCTAACTCTTAGTCACAAGTGATTCTCTTGCCTCAGCCTCCTGAGTAGTAGATGAAACTATTGTCACCTGCCACAATGCTCAGCTATTTTTAGAGGCAGGGTCTCATTCTCTTGCTCGGGCTGGTCTTGAACTCAGGAGCTCAGGCAATCCACCTGCCTTGGCCTCCCAGAGTGCTAGGATTATAGGCATGAGCCACTGCACCTAGGCTAAAATTCATGAGTTTTCAAGGCAAATTTTAGAAAATATAGAAAATATTTCTATCATTTTATAGTATGGTAAAATCTACTTCTCTTTTTTATTTTTTAATAAAAAATAATGTATCTATTTGTTTATACAGTTATATTTTTATCGTACATTGTTTTAAATTTGTATTCCAAACAAGTATTTGAGATATCAAAATATTTCAACCTGTGTAAGAGCAAGCACTCTCCCATGAATGTTTCAGGGTGTGCAGAGAGTTTGTGTATATGTGTGTATGTGCATGTGAGAGCTTTAAATGAAACTCCAGATTAGGAGGAAAGGTCTTCCAGAAACCTTTCATTCTATTGTTATTTAACCATATTACCATCCCTTGGTAATGTAACAATGTAACATTTTACATTGGTTGTGTATTATATAATCTGCTATCATTTATTTCTTCAAACAAAGACTTGTTCAGTGCCCATTAGAAGTCAAGCATTCTCTTGAGCAAGGCATGGCCAACAGAGTTCAATATTTACAAATTTTTCAAAAATGATGAAAATTTATGTATTCATAAATATGCATAGTATTGTTTATAAAACTTTTAAATATTTTAAATGATGATAGAGATTTACATATGCTTCTCTTTTAGCAACTTTTAAAATTTTTATTGAATAAATTAGTTTTCGGATAACTCATAGTAATGGGTAGTTCATGTAGCAGAATGTACAGACTGCCCATATAGGAAAAGACCATGTGTGTACTCATATTATAGAATACACTAAATTATTCATAAATTAGGCATCCTTACTAACCAATCTTTCTTTTGATGTGAAAAAATATGCCCCGATGAATATTTCAGACATGTCTTTCCAGAAGGCCTTAATTAAGCCTTCTTGATGGCTATATAAATTTCCATAGTATACAGATCATAATAATCCATTTCTATTATCATATTCTTTTATTAATCATCTTCTGGATTGAGATATGTATTAAAATAATCCTCAGGAACCTTTACATGCTAATAAACAAGAGATAGATTGAATAATATCAAATTTTCTTAAAATAAGAGGGCTGATTTCTGGTTCTACTGAATACCTTGACATTGCAAAATTTTTAATAGTTTTAAGTTTTATAAGCCTCTTTTTTTCTTTCCTTCCTTTCTTCTCTTTTTCTTTTGACAGAATCTTGTTTTGTCACCCAGGCTAGAGGGCCATGGCATCAGTCGAGCTCACAGCTACCTCAAACTCCTAGGCTTAAGCAATCCTTCTGCCTTAGCCTTTGAAGTAACTGGACTATAGGCACCTGCCACAGCACCAGTTGATTTTTTGATTTTTAGTAGAAACAGGGTCTTACTTTGCTCAGTATAGTCTTCATCCTCCTGCCTCAGCCTCACAGAGTGCTAGGATTACAGGCATGAGCTGTCATCTGTGACCTTCACAAGCTATTTTCCATAATATTTTATATATTGTTTTAATGGTTTTAAAATTAAATTACTAACATTATTTTACTAAAAATGATGTTTGGGCTTTTAAAACTACTCTTTAAACAGTACCAATTCATGTTCGGGCTAAAAAAGCAGGTAAAAAAAACATGTAAGAAGAAAATTGTTAATTGCAAGTGTTATATTAGAGGTTCCTTAATTATGCAACTATGAAACCGGAAGAATTGCTTGAGCTTTTCCTCTTTTGTAGAGAAATGTCAAGAATCAAAATCACTGACTGTTTTTCCAAAACAAAGAACCTACTACACTTTTAGTCAATAAGTAAAGAATGGCTGGTTACACAGTTTGTTTTGTTCATTTATTTCCCCAGCTGCATTTACAAGATTTTCTTTGAAATTGCAATAAAATGAGATGGTCTCTGGGTACGGAAAAGAGAAAATAGTGTTTCCTCTTTTAAATAATGGTCCAGCAGTGCCATGTATGATGCAGAGGCAGGCTTGGACTAGCAGGGAGATGGGGGCAGAGAGGAGAACTTTCCACGGTGGAGACTGTAATTATTTAGGCACATACCAGCCTGTGTGTGTGCACAAGGGATGGGTCTCGGGAGCAGTAAAGGGAAGAGTTCTAGGAAATGTGCATAATGGAAAAGAAGAAGAGGGTCAATGACTTTAAATGTTTCCCCTTCTCAGGGATTCTGTCCACTGTCCTCTTACATACACTTCTGCTATATTTTCCAGGTCATTTGCAAAAGCAAATTGGACTTGACAAAGCTCATGGGCTTCATCAGATTAAGTGCCTTGCTCAGCACAGGACCTCACACCAGCTCCCACAGTCGACAGACACCAGAAGAGAGCTCCAGGCTGTCACCTGGCTGCTTTGGGCTTGGACAGCCCAGGATTCGTGTTTGGGAAGAACGGATCATGACTTTGCAGCCAAGTGCACTATGCCTGAATGTTGTGCTAGAAAAGCCACCGTTTTCAGCTACTGGCCGAATTTAAAGTCTGCACTCTCAGGTCCCAACAACTGTTGTCATCTGAAGTTAGACTAAGGAGATCAAAGGCTATTTTACCAAACTAACTTCAGTCCTCCCACCAATCTATAGCATCTACAGGAAATGTTGAGATCAGACATCAAAGGCACCGTCTGCTCTGGAGAAAAGACTAAGGATTAAAACCCCTACAACTGCCAGGGAGAGAATCAGTGGATATAGCTTATTAATTCCCAGTTGGGGAAAGGCATCAAAAAAAAAAAGATCTTGAGGTGGTCTCAGAGTGAGGTCAGACAACAGGAGGATAGAATTGAGCAACTTATTTCACCCAACAATTAAGTTTGCTGATTATCAGCACAACCTCCTCACACACACACTTCCTGCAGTTTAGATACTATTATAGGGGTTCAATGTATATTTGCCAATATATTTTCTATTTGGGGATAACTCAAATCTGGAAAAATGGGAAACACACATATCGGAAACAAGGTAGTCAAAGCTTTAGCTGAATATTTTCAATGTTCTTTTCAATTCTGAATATCAGAAAATAAGAGAAAATAACAATTTCTGAATCTTTTTGGTGTCATCTCTTCTTTCTTTCTTTCTTTCTTTCTTTCTTTCTTTCTTTCTTTCTTTCTTTCTTTCTTTCTTTCTTTCTTTCTTTCTTTCCTTTCTTTATTTTTTGCAAGGTGAATGAATGTATCAATGAACGAACACAGTCCCCTCTGGGGCAAAGTGAATGAATGCATCAATGAATAGACACAGTCCATTCATGGAATTGAGGCCCAGGAAATTCACATGAAACTGACCTAGGCATAGGAAATGGGGGTTCCACATTTAGTCCCAAGCGCAAAGTGAAGGAGACACCAAGGCACAGGTCTTTTTCTTTTTCACATGCCCTCTTTAGTTTGGATAAACAATGTGATACAGGTTCTACAGGAAGAACACTGCATGTTTATTATATGGTATTATATTTGTATATTTACACAAACATATATATATGTGTGTGTGTATACGCATACACATATATGAATCCATACAGAGAGACATAGCGATCATGAATAGACATACTGACTCGTTTATAAAATTTACAGGATTTATGATTACACTGGATTATTTTGCATAGACAACACTTTTGAAAACTGATTTTGAACACAAACCATTGTAGCAAAGAGGTTTGTGAAGTTGGGACCTAATATTTCAAACAAATGCATTTTTCTACATTTTTTGAAAGAATGATTCATGATTCAAATGGAAAGAGCAAAGGTGACTTAAGGGTTTCTGTTTTGATTTTGTACGGAGAGTGCTGTCTTTGTTACTACATCCTTGAAGATCTTCAATTCCATTAATCTGACAGTAGATTATTTGCCTTAAATCTCAGAAGCTTAACCATTTAGAGTTTTAAACTCCTGCATCAATCTGCCCTAGAGTCACACTGGGTTGAGTCAGATGGTCAGACACTATCTCATTGGGAAAGAAAAATGACCATGTCTGAGCACAGGAATAATGATTCTAAAAATGAACAGGCCTTTTTCATCCAACTTTCAATAACGGTCAAGTGACGCATGCTGCAAGGGCTGAACCTCTAGCATGTAGAGACAGCTGGGAATTTAGCTCTTTGGATGTGGCAATGCAAATTTGTCGAAGATGAATGACAGATCACTTTTCTGGAATGAATAGATGGCTAGCCAGAAAGAGACTTTGGAAATCTTAATAAGTATGCCACTTTCCCCCCTTCACTGTTTAATTCTCTTCATCCAAAAAAGTACTGTGACACCCCACTCATTCTCCCTACATATATTCATTCCTGATATAAATTTTTGTTTTGTCATTTAAATAGTATGTTAGTATATTACTATAAATAGCCATATTTTTTCTCCACTGCACAATGATTTTTGCAATCTGGTTAAAGAACTGTAAAATGTCTGAAAAGTGGTGGAAAAAATACATGAACATGTATGTGAAAGGTATTCTCAGAACTACATAAAATAATTACATAATATCTTCCATTTGTTCTTCCTCACCAAGCCATAGGTTCAGTGCTAATGACAGAGTCAACAAAAGCAACATTAGTAGAGGAATTGGTAATATCTCTGCCTAATTGGCTACGTTTCAAACCATTTCCACAGAAGAAATATCTTTATGAATGAACAGTTCTCCTCCTCTTTCTGTCATAGCAGGCAACAAAGCACAGCTGAGTAAAATTGATGTGCAAGGAGAAGAAAGGCCTGACAAAATCAACACCTCATCAGGATTTTATCCATGGTCTAAGAAACTAGGATAACAGGTTTTAGTGAATTTTGGTATCTCCTTGGTTGATCCACAAAATACATTCCATCACTCTGTATTCCTTCTAAGTAGAGACTTGGGTTGGGACAGGATGAATGAAGGTCTAGAAGGAGGAAGGATGCACACACATCACGCCTGAAGCCATTACAATTATAGTAGCAAGTCCAAAACACCTATAGAAATGGAGATTCCACATAAAAATTGGCTCTGCCTTATTAACTTCCTATAGTTGTAGGCATCATAAAAATTATTGCTGATTATATATACATTTTGTTCAAATGCAGGGCTCAAATATTCCTTAGTATGTAAAAAAAAAGGTTGAAATCCTAGCTGTAAGAAAGCTTTTGGGAAATCCCTAATTTCTTTCTCCCTAAAAATAATTCATTAGTGGTCATGAATGAACTTGAACTATGATATTCATAAATTCATAAATTTCTTCATAAATTTAGACTAGTTATCATAAATTTTGCCAAAGGAATATATAGTCAGATAATATTTTCAATGCATTAAACATGTTTTGTATAATATTTACTATATGTCAGGCACAGTGAAATATAGTGGATATATAGTCATAAACACAATATAAGTGGTTTCTATGTGATTTAGTTTAATTTCTACTTACTTTAAAACTTACAAAAATTTGTTGAAGTAAAATTTTCTCATACAAAATGCTTGTATAAACTTATTACATTGATTCTTTTTATAATTCTATGAAAAAGTATAAACAGGCATTATCATCAATTTTATTTTGTTTATGTAAAGAAGAACAGAGCTCTAAAATCTTAAGGAAATTTAAAAACAATTTTTTGCTTGTAAGTGGTGGAGTTAGGAATGAAACCTAGTTCTGTTATCAGCTAGTTCTGAAACCTGATCTAGTTTTAGGCTAAGGTTCATCATACTTTGTAGTAGCTCTCTAAAATGTAAACAAATGTTTTTTCACTTTCTAGAGCCCCTAAACACTTTTTTCTTTTTATTCTCCGTTTGTGGAAAGTTCCAGTAATATCTCCCATGTTAGTACTCACGTATTAAATGTTTTCACATAGTAAACGAGAAAATATCATGAACGGTATGTCAATCGGATTGATAAAATATCTCAGATTACATGTGAAACCCCCACACTGTACCCCCTGGTTGAACTAATGTACACAGCTATGATTCAATTTAAAAAAAAAAAAAAAAGAAAGAAAGTCTGTGCAGGAACTAGCACTCTTACCCAAGAAGTATAAAAATGAAAACTGTGAGTTCTTATTGATAAAAAACTTACAGTATTGACCCACATAAAAATTTCACATATCTAATCATTTAGAAATTTTATATACCTAATAACTCTTGAATGCTTCAAAATGGGATAAAGATCTATATTAGGAATATAAATTGTACAATCACATTAAATCATTAGCATGGAAAACAAATTGAATGCTAATCAGTATAAGAAAATTTAAATTTATTAATATATTGATACTTTTGTATATTACATAATGATTAATGGGACTATTGTAGGTTTAGCTCCAAGATTTAAGGACATTTTATTCGAAAAAAGGCAAATTCTAGAACAAAATGTAGGGATCAATCTTTTGGGGGGAACGTTTAGAACAGAGTATCAGAGTGTATGCTTATTCATTCACAAAAAATTTCAAGGCAAACGCTAAAACAAACCTATTAGCAGCCATTATTTTTGGAAAAGAGTAAGGGTGTGGTTTAGAGTGAGTCTTAAAAATCTGACAAGTTCACCTCTTGCAATAAGAATGTATTTAAAGATGAAGAGTAAAACAATTTAAGCAAAAACACTAATTATGCCTGTTTGTGTCTCTGCCATTTATATATTTATTTTGCTTGTTTCTGTCTTTGCTATATGCTTTCATCTCTCCTTAGTGGCAAATCCAATGTGTCCTTTTTTTTTAAAATTAAATCATAAAAGGTAGATCATGTATACATTAATGCATTTATGAGGTACAATGTGCTGATTTCATATAAAATTTGGAATGCTTACATCATACTGGTTAATACATACTGGTTAATCCCTCACCTCATTTACTTAATTATTGTGTAAAGACATTTATACTCTATACTTCATAGATCAGACATGTACACTTGCAATATGCATCATAGCTTTCCTTCTGGTTAGTGCTTTCTTTTGTTTTTTCAGGTCAAACCTCAAACATCCCTTCTTCAGAGAGAACTTCCTTGTCCATCTCTTCTTAATTCCCCTTATTCTTTTTTTTTCAGTTTTTGGACAGGGCTGGGTTTGAACACGCCACCTTTGGTATATGAGGCCTGAACCCTACTCCTTTGAGCCAGAGACACTGCTCAATTCCCATTATTCTTTTATCACATTACTATTCCTTTTCATATTGTTGTTTTTCAAAGCATTGATTTCTATTTAAGATTATATTTTATATAGGTTTATTTAATTGTTTACTACATGTACCTGTACTGTGCCTTAGGAGGAGAGCTCCAAGTGGCAGATCCATGTTTTGTTCCCACTGCTGCAACCCTACTGGCAGCACTTGGGAAATAACATGCACTAAATAAGCATTTGTTGAATGAATAAATGTAGGTTTCAACTTTCTCATTTATAAGGTGGAAAGATTTCTGAGATTAGATCTGAGGCAATATCAAGAAGTGAAACAGGAATGTGGATTACTCATCACCACTAGAACTGACTCAATGATAATATCATTCCAAAAGGCAAAGAAGATCGTAATATGCTATTGACTTTGGCCAGTAAAATCAATATTAAACCTGAGTGCTGTAATGTTTTCATTCAAACTCCTTTTGGTGTTTACTTTAAACATTATGAAGGAAAGCTAATGCTAATGTTCTTCCCAAATGAAAATAATACAGCCCTCAAATCCTAGTTATTCTTGGGAATATCCTTCTTTTTATATGTGAAAAGTACAAATGAAAGTTGGAAATACTTCAGCTCAATTAGGTCTATGGCCCCTGGGATGAGACACGCTCCCCACATCTGTCCAGATATATATTCCTGAGGACACAGTAATTCATTTTTTTAATGGTAGCACGACACATTATGGTAACTAGATGAAATAGTAATCCTAGTATCTTTGACTAATTTACTTCAGTAGATATATTGAAATGTCCTAAAGCCAGATGTTCGTGCTGCCAAATTATCCAGTGAAACTGCTGAATCTGTGACTTATAAGCCTAGGAAAACAAAACATCTTTGTTTCCATTTGCTTAGAAAAATGAGCTGCATATTCCTGGTTCCCACATTCTGATTTATTCAAGGACTTTAAATAAGCCTGTAATACATAGTTGAAGAAATCCACATGGAAACATATGAGGACATACTGAGGGTCATTTCTGTCAGAAAGCAGACATTTTCTTTTAATGATTATATCTGAGAAAGAAAAAGGTCTAAATCAGAGGGGGTTACACAGAAAACATTGAGGAAAGTACTTTCTGAAGCCGCACAGAACATCTCCACTAATAAAAGACATGAATCCTCAGCTTCTATGAGATTGTTTTAACTCCAAGAATATTTAAGAACTTCATTCTATTTTACATTTAAAAAACAACTACATTTTGGCTGACTGGAATAGAATGGTTTAAAATAAATATAAATTAACCACATGATTTGTTGAATAGTGAAATAGCGTATATGATTCCATCATTGTTATAATAAGCCAGGGATCTCTGCTTATTATAGTTATTTAAGATCTAAATCTGTAAGCTGTGAGCTACAATCTCACTTTTTGTCAGTTGTTCCAAAAGGTAAAAGTATCTCGGGTTTTTCATCAGTCTATGACATTATCAGACAAATAAATTAATGATGTTATGTCTGCTTATGGAATATCAAATACTTTCTCTTCCCTCTGTATTAGTAATAAATCTTGAACTTACCTCAAGTATAGCATTTAATGAAATATATTTTAGTTTTTGAGTGTTTGCTTTTGTGTTTATTCTATTAAGATGAAGACCAATTGTCTTATACATCTTCATATAATAAATATTACGTTTATAACCATTGATTAATTTGTGTGGCTTTATTTTCTTTTAACTTAAGTAAAACATTTATATTTAGAAACACTTTGTCTTTTGTAAATCAAGAAGTATATCAATGGATTAAGAAAAAGAGGTTAGGCCTAGGAAATCCGCTTTAAAACAACTCATCATGTGAGTGTGGTCAGAAAGAAGAGACCTTTCCTGAAATTAGTAAGGTTGACTGATGGAATGATATTTATTTGCTTACAACTTTTGATGAAAATTTTTATTGACAAAGATTCAAAGAAAAGTTGAATGTATTGGTAAGTCCAGGATACAGTACTAAAAAAATTTTTAAAAATGCTATCTTCCAAATTTCCCACATGTGAATCTCTTAGCTACTTTGTTTTATTTTTTAATTTTACGTTAATGTAAGGGTACAAACAACAAGGTTACAATGTTTGCATTTGTTAGGGTGAGTCCTTCTAGTGTGTCCTGCACCCAAAAGTCTTACCTACTTTTGAATTTTAATTGGATATCTTCCACAAAGCAATATTCTGCAAGTTATAGATGATTGCATTTAGTCATCCACAACCACTATTAATTTGTCTACTGTCTGCTGGACACCAAGCCCAGATTCCTTTTCTTATGAATCAACTATATATCCAAGATCTTTCCTTTTCAATACCTCTAAAGACCAATATGGTACATAAATTGTAAAATATGGGTAATAGATCACAAGTTCTCTTCCAATCAACCATCACTACAAACCTATGTTTATGGTTTACATACAATGGCTAACACAACTGAGGCACAAAGAGATTACTTAATTTTCTAAACTTTCAAGTGCTAAGGACTATAGGAACAAATTTATCATTCTTTTTTTCAAAATCAGGAACAAACTATTCACAGATCAATAGTTGCCAACACTTAATTCACACATATCTTTCTTTGTGCCAAGAATTTGTTTCTAAAAAGCACATTAAAGTTGCATTATATGCTCAATAAATGATTGAAGACTTGTAACATGTATTTAGTTGTGTATTTCATATATTTCCATGGAAGGTTTGCTTGAAGGATGTGCGGTAAAATTTTAGAAAGCAGACATTGATAGTACAACTAAGTATTGAAATAGGAATTGAAATAATGACAAAAGAAGAAAAACGTTTAGAAATATTTCAATTTGTTGTAAATGTTGCTTTTAACAAGATATTGCAAAATTGCTGCATGGAGTTTTCCAATTTAAAAATGCAGCCTCTTTAGGAGAATTTGTTTTTATGACATGAAAATAAATGAGTTCTGCCTGAGTTTTTAAAGACTGTTTAAGATAGCCATCTCCTCAGTGCCACATTTAGGAAGTCAAGCTAACTGAAAGTAGCAAGAAATGCAAGAATAAAATGTCATTTCTTTCTCTCTATTCAGAAATCTCTCATTAAGGAGCCCAGGCATAAGCATCAATGTCCAATTCTTGGTCCATTATGAGGGCTTGTCTTTTTTTCTAGTTCTTAAAGGACAGATAGATATGTCTGCTTGCTTGATCAAACTTACTTCACTCTTCCTAGAAACCAACTAGCTGAAGAAGAAACAAAACAAATTCTCCGCTGAATTTACTAGTGAGGGGTTAATTAATTCCAACAAAACAAATAAAACTTAATTCTGTAATAAGTTTAAAAACAGTTAAAGGGTAAAACAGTCATAAGCATTCAGTGGAGAAATCTTAACCACTGTCGATTGTTGAAAATATTTTTTTTGTTTGGGTAAGTTACTGGTTCTAAGCAGGGGTCCTCAAATTTGGTAATGGGTGAGAATCACTTGGGATATTTTAAAATGTTTGATACACAGTTGCAGTTTAGACCAACTAAATCAGAATCTCTGAGGTGCAATTAAGAGACCCATGCATTGTTCTCTCTAGGTGATTCCAAGTTGAACTAAATTTGGGATCCACTGCTTCAATTACAGTTTATTCTTAATGCTATAATGCCTGCTGCAGTTATTTAAAAATCTCATCAACAGCCACATTATGTGAATTACTGTCAACTCCACTTCCATGTCATGGAAGCCCAACTGATAAATGTAGTTATAGGGATTATTGTGAAGAGCGGGATGCTTGTAGGCAAAATAATTTGTTCTTATAATTAAAAGTTTAATTAAACAACTAGAGGTTTGTACAACATTGGCAGAAGAGAGGGTACATTTATGCTTTCTTTTAATTGCTTGCCACTTACTGTAACTACACACGAAACAGCAGCTAAGCTATAAATTTGGATTTTATTATCTAAATTATGCCTTTCGGCCTGTCCATATTTTCTTTTTTTAAATTTCACTCCTGCTCCCCAAAATGTGAAACTCAATACACCTGCATGAGGAACACTAGACATATACCAAGTTTACTAATTAGAAATTCATTAAGATGGACCCTTAGTGAGTGCTGGAGGTGACCTATGCATAGATCTGTTTTACAAATCCCCAGGTCATTTTTATGTTTACTAAACTTTCAGGTCCATTATTCCTATGGATTTCTAGAAAGCAAATCAGCAGGTCCAGCTTAAGTGTGAAGAAAAGATGTATGGCTTTTAATCAGAACACAGGTCTGTGGGTCTATCTGTCTAACTATCTATGTTTCTGTACATCCATCCACTGTAATAGTAATGCAAGTTCTGAAGTATAGGTCCTATCCAGTACAGGCGTCTAAAGACCTGTTGGTGTTTTACCTTGCTCATCTTTTCTTACCATGTTGGAAAGCCAGCTATGACCTTGCATTCATCCCTAGAATAAAACCAAGAAAGGCATCCCAGTAGCAGGAGCTCTGTTAGACATCCTTTTTCTTCCATAGTTTCTGATCCACAAACTTGTATACAACAGTTTCTTTTCTTGGGCAAGGTTATGGTTTGGGCCAAACTAAAACATTTTCATGCAGAATGAACCTGGCCACTAATTTATTTGTCATCAAAACCAGCACATTGTACCCCTTGATTGCACTATTGTACATAGCTATGATTTAATAATAAAAACAATAAAAAAAGAAAAAAAACTTTCATGTTTGATATTCACCCTAAAGAGTCCCAAGTTAAACTGTTAATTATAAAGTAAAAGATAAACTCAAAACTAACTTCCAATGTCAGTATAAAAATCACTTTGTCATAATTAATGTGTACATATTATATTCTAAAAAAAAAAGCATCAGAAACACTTTTTTCCCCATAGCTAGCAAGCAGTGAGTAAGTAAAGAACTCAGTTGTAATATTGTCCATCCCATTAACATATTGTCACTTCAAACATGTGTCAAGTGATTGGATGATATTATATTTACAAATAAATTGATAAGAGAGGTAAATAATGCATCAATGTGGTTTATGATTTGTAGAGAGATTTTCCCAGTATTTTTTTAGGCTGTGAACCAGAACCATTTGTATTTGTCTATATATCTGTTTAAGGGTGAATGATAAGAGGAACAGCACCAAGGCACACCGCAACGTTGTTAGAACAGACTTGCTGGTTGACAGATTTATCTCGTGGTTAATGAGGATGTGATACAAATATAATATAAAATATAAAGTTTTTATATTTTTTCATGATATAAAATATAAATATTATAATATTTACATATTTTGTGAAATATACAAACCACTTTTTGTTTATCTTTGCTTTTGCTCTAGGAATTTTTTAAAGCAGTTAGATGACTACATGGTAAAGTGTGTTTATTAAATGTGAATGCAATTTAAATTTGGGTAACATTTATTAAATAGGAATCTCATAAAAATAATCTTGTTCTGAGATTGAGTTTATTCCTTAATCTAGGCTAATAGTGAAATAGTATGTTACTTTTAGTAACCTAAAATCTCTAGTAGATGGCTTGATTTCTCAGGAACGTACATCCACATCTAACTCAACTATCAAAGCCCAAATCAATGAATACTGCCCACCATTGCTCTATTATGTAAGATACTAAATAAAGAAGAATCACAGAATGCTGAATGTAGTGGAATTACTACAGAAAATAAAGTTTATGAGAATGTCATTATCATCCTAGACTAGAACAAATTTACACCCAGATCTTCAAAATAATCAGGCATTTTGCTAGTCAAGAAGGTATCACCATCGTCTCCCACCCACCACCCTCCAGCGAGTAGTACAGGGAAACCTGAAAGAACTAAATGTGGACCTACCTTTTAATACAGAAATCCCACTACTGGACATTTTCCCAAAATTGTGGGAGGGAACCTCATTTTATCAAAAAGACACTTGCAGTTGAATGTTTATAGCAGCACAATTCACAATTTCAAAGATGTGGAAACAACCCAAGAGCCCATCAATGCAAGTGGATTAATAAATTGTGGTGTTTGTATATTGTGGAGTACTACTTGGCCATACAAAGTGGTGATCTGGTATCTTTTGCAACAACCTGGATGGAACTGGAGACCGTTCATCTAAGTGAAGCATTATTAGAAGGAAAAACAAATACCACATGTAGTTAATACTAAATTGGAGTTAGTCAATCAACACTTATGTTCACATATGAAAGTAAAATTCATTGGGAATAAGTAGGTAGGAGAAGTAGGAGGTGTTGGGTTAATTCATACGTAACTAGTAAGATGTACACATTCTGGGTGAAGGGCACACTTAGAACTTTGACCTGACATGTACAAAAATCAAATTAAAACCAAGTGCACCCATGTAAAATTTTGAAAAAAAAAATTGGTAATTCTTATCAAATTCTAATAGTTTCACGGTGAGCATGTACCTTGCTAATGTTACCCCTATGAAGAAATAATTTGTTATTTATCAAATCTATGGTTTGCCACCAATACTTGAATTCTTATAATTATAAGTATGAAGAAAAAAGAGAAGATGACATAAATTTTAAAAATCCTTTAATTAGGTTTTAGCCTTCATATGAAAGCTATAAATTAGCTTCATATTAGGGCTGAGTACATTGGATACTTTTTCTTCCATTCTTGAGATACTTTGCTAAGAAGAACATGTTCCAACTTCATCCATGTAAACACAAAAGAGGTAAAGCCAATGTACAGAATTATGATTCAATAAAATTATAAAAAAAAAATCCTTTAATTAAGTATCAGGAGAGCCCTGCAATCTAGATAAGAAATATTTTCTGAAGCAGACAACTACCAGTTATTGAAAACTTCAGGTCTGTTCCATGTGCTCTACTGATGCCTTCATTCTGCACCTTCATTTTCTAGTCATCCAAATGAGTCAACTGACTGTCCATGCCCTCTGTGAATAGAAACCTACTCATCTCAGGTATTGCTTTCCACTCCCCTTCACGACCTCTACTGGCTGAATTCTAGCCATTAATTTCTCCTTGAACTTGAAGTCAGTTGCATAAAATCTCTTTATATGTTTTGAAAAATTCATATAGGAGTAATTTGCATAGATACTCCAAATTGTAACTATACATGTAAACAACTTAACTGGAAGCCCATTAACCCCAATATTGTTTTTCTTTCATCAAAGGGGATCAGGGATCAGGGATCAGTTTGATGTAAACTGTGGATTTGCTTCTATTGTGTTCATCCCCTGATTCTTTTTTCAAAAATTTTGTGTTCTTTGGCATTATGAATTCAAATTAGTTTGTACTATGAGTTACAATGCTCTACAGTGTTGTAAAACTTTGCCAAATTCATAATAGCAGATTATATCTAGAGCCTAAGAATTAAGCAATATCTCTGTTCTAAAATGAGACTTTGAATTTTTTTACAAAAAGTGCTTGTCACTTTTTAACTGCTGCGCCTCTCCATATTATTATCTTAAACAGTGATATTAGTAGTAGTTAACATTTAGGGAGCTTTGGATGTCTGAAAATATCAAGAGCATATTTAGTTCTCATTTAAACTTTATAATAAATCTAAGAGTAAAGTGGTATTGTTATTCAGCAGTTTGGAATAAAAAAATCAAGCCTTGCATAGGTTGTGAAAAATGCCCAAGGCTTTAGGTAGTGCGATGGCCTAACTCCATCCATTCTGAGCAAGTGAACCAGAATTACTCCATTTTGTTAAGAGCTTGCCAACCCCCCACTTCTATAACCAAAATAGCACCTTGAGCAAAGCAGCGACCTTACAAAAATAGGAAGCAAATTTAGCTGATAGCTGCAGAATCTTGTGACATCTGAAAAAAATCTGTGGAAAGCAGTCCTGTCACAAGTCGGTGTGGTCTGTCCGTGGGCGGCTTTTAGACTCCCTGTAAGACCCTTCCCATAGCTAAACCCTTGCAGATATTGGGCTCTGTAAAATTCTGCTTACACTAGGGTTTCCCATCCCCTGCTTGAAGTGCTGTATATAAACTTTGCACCCTCACTTCAAGAGGCTCAAGAGACTTTCTGGTGTGAGCCTTCTCTTGACTGGCTGCCCCCTCCAAAAGACCCTTGTTTAATTTAAACTCAGTGTGCCTGCATTTCTCTGTAGTCCACTTGCAGTGGGTAAAACCGTAGTAACTGGAAGAACTTTTAACCATACCATATCAAACTCAACTACCACATTTTGTTTGAACTAATCATCTTCTCAAAAGTTGTGCACAAAATGTAACTATTAGTAGACAAGAATAAGGCTATTAACTTAAGCCACGTTAAGCAGCCACATTTTTGTAGCTAACCTCCCCCCACCCCCAAAAAATATATATTTTTTTCATTATCGTAGACAGATAAACTAGACTGCACTCTAAAGGAGAAAGAATGAAAAGGGACAGTGGGAGGAAATTCAAAAGAAAATAACCCACCATGTGGTTAAATTCCAGGGGGTCATCACTGGTGCGTCTCTTGCTGATATAATGGCCAAATGAAATAAAAAACCCAAGCCTAGAAAGGCTCAGCGACAACTGGCTGTCAGGGCTGCAAAGGAAGCAAAAATGACCAGGCAAGCATGGAAAAAGATGGCCACGCTGCTGCTAAGGCATTACCAAGACAGCACCAAGGAAGAGACAGTGATGCCTGTGCAGGTTTCTGCTCCCTGGGATGATGGAAAATGCTAAATTGGCAGATCAGACATTCAAATAAAGATACAACGCTAAACAAAATAAAATAAAATAAATTTACAATGTACTTTTGTACTAACCTTAAACTTGGCTTGATTTTATTTTGCCACCTTTATTTACTTTCCATCCATGAATAAACTTTCCTCAAATATGTATCTTACGTTGTATGAACGTTTCTTTAATAAATGGATGTTTTCAGTAAGTGATGGGAAAAAAATAAAGAAATAAAATAGGCATAAAAATGAGCATTAAAACTTATGAAATAATTTGTGTTGAAAACTGTTTCCAAAGCCAAAGGTGCCCATTTGGCATGGCTTGATATTTGTGAATTATTCATGTGCCAAGTTTCACCAGTACCTGAAGTGTGGATTATGCATAGTTGAATATCATATGCCATAAAAGTAATAGTCCTAAGAAAAACACCAGATTTGAAAAAAAAAATTTTGAGTTTAATTTCAGCTGCCCATATAATCTGTCCTCTAGATTGGAATTGAAAAGAAGTTGGCTGATTGCTGCAATACATTTGGGACAGAAAGTCTGAATACACTTCCTTGCTTGGCTGTTGATATTATGTAAGATTTGAATTAAGAGATGTCTGTGTTTTAGTGTCAATTATGAAAACTTGAGCTCCTGGCTGAGGAAGGAATGATTTTAAAATAAAATTTTGCCTAAAGGAATAAGGCTTCATCTCTCTGGGAGGAAAATCACAGTTGGCTTGTTGCCTAATGCCCTGTAGAAAGAAAGGGTGTAAATGGAAAAGAAGCACAGTGGCACAAATTGAAGCATATATAGACAATACATTGAAAAAGTCTGCTTATTTCTCAAAGTGAGTTAATAAAACACACCAATTGAAAAGGCAGAGTACATATAAAACAAACCTACTGTAGCATCGCTAGACTAGAAGGGTTGCCATGAATACATCAATTAGAAATTTTGGCAGTTACAAAGTAAATGGAATAAGATTGACAGATAAATTCAATAGCATTAAGGAAGGAGACAGAGGAGGAAGTCTTTAAGAAAATACAATGCTTTCCCCAGAAATTGATTGCATAAAATACATAGTAGCAAAATTGGAAGATAGAAAAGAGAGGGTCATGAACACCCAACCAGGTAATTATTACATTTCATCACGTCTTAGCTTTGCACTTTTTCACATTTTAGCAACTATTTAAAAATTCCAGTGTGTCTTAAAATTATGAAATGTCATACTTTAATTGTCAGCAATTTGTCTTTGTGGTGGTTTAGGAAATTGATATCCCTCATAACTGATGATGTCTTATGTCCTATAAAAAACAGAAGATGAAGAAACTTTAGCACGGTCAACCAGCTTCTGCATTTCAGAGGACCTACTTCTAAGCATTTCCTCCAGGACTAAACCAAAGCTTGTAGTTGTTTTTATTTGTTTGCATGTACTTTTTTTTTTTAGCCAGACTATCATAAAAGAAAAATTTCCAGAGTAGTACTAGGGTAGATGAGATGGTAGTGTTCAGAGCTAAGGTATATTTACGATGCCAGGGAAGAAGTGGTAAATTTAGTGAAATATATGGGAAAGCCCTATTCTATCCCAAATAAATACCTACTCTCCTCTTCTCTTTAGAATTATCATTTGAGTGTGCAGAAAAGAGTAAAGATGGTTTCAACATTAGAAACTCTTTAAAATGTTATCCACCCCAGGATCTCTGTTTGAAAGAATAAATTGAAAATATTCTATACTGAAAAGTAAATCTAAACTCCAAAAGAAATTAACATGGAGATAGGCATAAATAATTATCAATAGAACAGCTGTGAAAATTAGTGTTATTGTCAAGAAATGATTTGTAAAAGTAGAGGAAAAGTGTAAGCTAACATTAAAATTACATTCAAGAAGGCTTTATCAAATATGCTGGAGGTGGCAGGTTCAAACCCAGCCCTAGCTAAAAGACGCAAAAAATAAATACATAAATAAATAAATAAATAACATTTAAAAAAATAAGACTTCAGAGTGTTCAAATTTTCTTGTGCTATTTGGAGGGTTGTTATTAAAACTGTTAAATTGTTTCTTGAAATGAATAGAAAATACTCATTTATACATTTGTAACACTCTACAAAAGTAACTGCAATAAATATTGGAAATATGGTGCATAATCCCCAGACGACAAGCAAGTGTCCCAGCACAACTACTGAAAAGTAAAGAAAGTTCAATTACCCCAGGATGGTGAAGAAGATAAATAATAATAAAGCAATGTGAAATGAAAATGAAAAAAAAAAATCATGTCCAGATGAAACAAAGTGTATTCTCCGTCAGTGTAGAAACAGACAGGGAAGTTCATTGAGTGACTTTGGAGGCTCATCCCTTGGGATTGAGGTCACTTTCTTTTCTTTTTATTTTTTTCTTTTCTTTCCTTTTTTCTTTCTTTCTTTCTTTCTTTTTTTTTTTTCTGTTTTTGGCCAGGGCTGGGTTTGAACCTACCACCTCCTGGCTGGCGCCCTTCTCCTCTGAACTACAAGCACTGCCCTGATGGGTCACCTTTTTTTTTTATTGTTGGGGATTCATTGAGGGTACAAGAAACCATGTTACACTGGTTGCATGTGTTAGGAAAAGACCCTCTTACAATCGTGTTTTGCCCCCAAAAGGTGTAGCACACACCAAGACCCCAAGACCCCACCCCCCTCACTCCTTCCCTCTCTCTGCTCTTCCTTTC
>CAUYON010119710.1:0-29293 GCA_963573935.1 Arctocebus calabarensis
AAAGATGTTTGGAGAATACTTAGAGATCTAAAAATAGACCTGCAAATCGATCCTATAATTCCTTTATTAGGTATATACCCAGAAGACCAAAACTCACATTATAACAAAGATATCTGTACCATAATGTTTATTGCAGCCCAATTCACAATTGCTAATACATTGAAGAAGCCCAAATGCCCATCAACCCATGAATAGATTAATAAATTGTGGTACATGTATACCATGGAATATTATGCAGCCTTAAAGAAAGATGGAGACTTTACCTCTTTCATGTTTACATGAATGGAGTTGGAACATATTCTTCTTAGCAAAGTATCTCAAGAATGGAAGAAAAAGTATCCAATGTACTCAGCCCTACTATGAAGCTAATTTATAGGTTTCATATGAAGGCTATAACCCAATTATAGTACAAGAATATGGGGAAAGGGGCAAGGGAGAGGAGAGGGGAGGTTGGGTGGAGGGAGGGTAATTAGTGGGGCCACACCTACAGTGCATCTGAGAAGGGTGCAGGTGAAACTTACTAAATGCAGATACAAATGTCTTCATACAATAACTAAGAAAATGCCATGAAGGCTATGTTAAATAATTTGATGAAAATATTTCAGATTGTGTATGATAACAGTACATTGTACCCCTTGATTGCACTAATGCACACAGCCATGATTTAATAAAAAAAAAAAAAAAAGAAGAAGAAGAAGAAGAAGTGGAATACAGGGGCTCAATTGACATTAAAGTTATTTTGCAAATATATTATGAAAACCTGGTTTTGAAGAGAAATTATGGCATAGAGTGAAGATTTAGTTTGTAAGAAATACACTATACTGTCCAGACGACCCTAGGAATTGGTGGTTGCCTGAAACTCAGGTATTTTTCTTAAAGGTGGATCTTGTTTTTTATTCCAGATTATTTTCCTTTTTTTATTAAATCATAACTGTGTACATTTAAGGGTAATAGTGTGCTAATTTGATATATAGCGTGGAATGTTTACATCAAACTGATGAACATAATCATCACCTCACTTACTTATTTGTTGTGGTCAGACATACTCTACTGCTGGGAGAATAGGGACTGAAGACCCCATTCTTGGCAAAGGAAAACACCCCCAGAAAAAGAGGAAAACTAAAAAGTAAGCTGAATGAGTCAGAACAAAGGAAAGTCAGCTAGTTTATGTTTAAGCTAGCCATTGCTAGCCAAACTTCTTGCCTTTTCTGAAATTCTAGCCTTTTGGGGGGACATAGCTTATAAATACCCTGCTGGATTTGTGAGCACTCTGAGGAGAATAATGGTCATAGAAGAGGCTATGACAAGTCCTAAGAAAACATACATCTTCTGGAGCATTTCCTGCCCATTAAGCAGGCAAAGCAGATACCCTTGAATTTGCATTTTCCTTGTGCAAAGACCAAGGGAGTAGCTCAAGCCCTGAGATATGGGCAGAAGATCTTACATCCCTCATAGCAGAGGGAAATCTACTGTGGTGGTGATGGAGGAAAATGTCCCTTCTCACTGATCCCTCAGAGGAGATTAATGCTTGTGGCATTTTACCCCCCAGAGAACTAGTGGAGTTTAACACCTCCCTAGAAATCTGTGTGTGTGACCTCAAGAAGGCAGCTCTCCCAATACCAGGCTCCGATTTAAGATTACTGAAGCCTACACTTAAGGTTAATTATAATAACCCTAAAAGCTGATATGATCAATCTAAGAAACTGCTGACATCTTTGCTCCCTCCCTCATCTCACCTTCTGGGCAAATAGACTTGAATAAAATCAGAGTGGAACAAACACTCTGAGTCATTGCCAGAATCCCACATTGGGGATTCTCCCACTTTTAATTCTACTCTGTCTTGTGTCTTTATTTACCGTCACCTCTAACTCTATATTTCTTCCGTTGATTGCGGCCAGTTTCCCCAGGTCTCAGCGAACTCTGCTCTCGGGGTGGGACCCAGCCACTCTACCCTTAATAGATTTGAAATGTACCATTGCATTGTGCACAACAGGTGAGGTCCCTCCAAATATCCTCCCTCCTGCGCCTTCCTCCCTCCCTTCCCAACTTCTTCCCACCTTCTTTCTGGACTATACTTGTGTTTTATCATACATATGAATGTGTAAGTGTTTATATATTGGTTCCATAATAGTATTGAGTATACAGGATACTTTTTTCTTCATTCTTGAGATACTTTATTAAAAAGAATCGCTTCTGTTCCGTCTAGGTAAACATAAAAGATGTAAAGTCTCTTTTTTATAGTTGCATAGTATTGCATGGTGTATCACATATACTACAATTGGTTAATCCATTCATGGGTCGATGGGCATTGGGCTGCAATAAATATTCTGATGCAAATGTATTTGTTGTAAAATGATTTTTGATTATCTGGGTATATACCTAGTAGAGGAATTGCAGATTGAACAGTAAGGTCCACTTTTAGTTCCTTGAGAATTCTCTAAACTTCTTTCCAAAAAGACTGTATTACTTTGCAATCCAATCAGTGGGTAGAAGTGTTCCCTTCTCTCTACATCCATGCCAACATCTACAATTTGGGGATTTTTATGTTGTGGGCTAATCCTACTGGAGATAGGTCATATCTCAAAGTGGCTTTTATTTGCATTTTCCTGATGATTAGAGATGTTGAGTATTTTTTCATGTGTTTGTTGGCTATTTGCCTGTCTTCTTCAGAGAAGTTTCTGATCAAGTCTCTTGCACAAAAAGCAATGGGGTTATTTGCTTTTTTCTTATTGATTAGTTTTAGTTCTTTGTGTATTCTAGTTTTTCAGACATTTGTCAGAAACATAACCTGCAAAAATCTCCCATTCTGAAGTCTGACTGTTCACTTACAGTGCTCTTTGCTTAGCAGAAACTTTTTAGTTTGATCAGATCCTCATCATAAAATATTTTCCCAGGTCAACTTCTGTAAGCAATTTGCCTGCACTCTCCTCTAGTATTTTTTAAAATAATTTTATTAAATCATAATTGTGTACATTGGTGCAATCATGGGGCACAATGTGCTGACTTCATATACAATCCGAAATATTGCAGTTGAACTGTTAAACATAAGCCTTCATGGCATTTTCTTAATCACTATAGGAAGACATTGATATTCTCTTTTTATATATATACCATGGAATACTATGCAGCAAGGACATTGATATTCTAACATATTCTTCTTAGCAAAGTATCTCAAGAATGGAAAAAAAAGTATCCAATGTACTCAGCCCTAATTTGAAGCTAATTTATAGCTTTCATATGAAGGCTAAAACCCAATTATAGCACAAGAATACAGGGAAAAGGGAAAGGGAGGGGAGAGGAGGGGAGAGGATGGGTGGAGGGAGGGCAATTGGTGGGATTACACCTGCGGTGCATCTTAGCAGATACTAGAATCTCTTCTAATATTTTTATCATTTTATGTCTTAAATCTTTTTGTTAATGGGAAAAGGTGAGGGTCCAGTTTCCATCTTCTATAGGTCACCAGCCAGTTCACCCAGAAACATTTGGTAAATAAGGAATCTATCTCCCCGCAAATGCTTCTGATAGGCTTATAAAAAATCAAATGGAGATATGTGGCTGGGTTCACCTCTTGGTTCTCTGTTCTGTTCCATACATCTACCTCTTTATTTTTGTGTCAATACCACACTGTTTTGATCACTATAGCTTTATAGTATTGCCTGAAGCCTGGCAACATTATACTTCCTGATTAGTTTTTGTTTTTGTGTGATGTATTGGCTATTTGAGGGTTTTTTTTCCTGATTCCATATTTAAAAACCACTATTTTTTCTAGATCTTTAACGTATGACATTGGCGCTTTAATAGGGATTACATTAAATCTGTAGATAGCTTTCGATAGTATGGAAATCTTCATTCTATGAAACAAATAATACCTTGATCCCCAAACCAGGAAAGGACCCAAGAAAGAAAACTATAGAATAATATCATTAATGAATATCAATGCAAAAATATTCAATAAGATCCCAGCAAACAGAATTCAATGACACATCAAAAAAAAAAAATTATACACCATGACCAAGTTGGTTTTATCCCAGGATTACAACTTTGGTTCAAAATATGTAAATCTATAAATATAATACATCACATAAATAAAATAAAAAACAAAGACCACATGATTCTATCATTGATGCAGAAAAAGCTTTTGATAATATTCAGATTAATTTCACACTTCCTTTATGTCTGCCAAAAGAGCAGCAACCTACTTTCCAAAAAGATAATAACAACAACAACAAAAATACCCAGGAAACTAAAAATAACAAAGTTAGAATTTATTTATTTTTATTTTTTTATTTTTTGGAGACAGAGTCTCAGCCTATCACCCTGGATAAAGTGCTGTGGCATCACAGTTCACAGCAACCTCAAACTCTTAGGGTTAAGCAATTCTCTTGCCTCAGCCTCCCGAGTAGCTGTGACTACAGGCACCTGCCACAACTCCCAGCTATTTTGTTGTTGTTGTTGAAGTTGTCATTATTGTTTTAACTTGCCTGTTCCATACATCTGATGTGATTTGGGTAGAAATAACCAACAATATTAATTTATTAACATAAGCAAGCCATTTTCAGTACTTTTCTTAATACCAGAAATAAATCATCAATTGCTCCCTGAGAAATATGAGGATTTTTTTCATTTAAAAACAGACGTCCATCTTTTTTTATTAAATCATTTGTACATAGATCATACATACATTTATGCCATTATGTGTTTCAAAGTGTTGATTATTTATAAAAATTGGAGTGCTTACATGCTATTAATCAATATAGCTTTCACCTCATGTTAGTTAAAGGTGAAAGGTGTGGGTCCAGTTTCAGTCTTCTACAGGTCGCCAGCCAGTTAACCCAGCACCATTTGTTAAATAGGGAATCTTTTCCCCACTGAATGTTTTTAATTGGCTTGTCAAAGATAAAATAATGGTAAGTAGCTGGATTCATCTCTTAGTTCTCTATTCTGTTCCATACATCTATGTCTCTTTTTCTGTGCCAGTACCATGCTATTTTGATCACTATCGATGTATAGTATAATCTGACTCTCACTGGATTAAAGATTTAAACTTAAGACATGAAACAATAAAAATACTAAAAGAAAATTCATGGAAAACTCTTGAAGGAATCGGCCTGGGTGAATATTTTATGAGGAGGATCCCCCCTGGGCAATTGAAGCAGCATAAAAAATACACTACTGGGACATGTTCAAACTAAAAAGCCTCTGCACAGCGAAGAACACAATTAGTAAAATAAGTAGATATCCCTCAGAATGAGAGAAAATATTTGCAGTCTATGTCTCCAACAAAGGTTTAATAACCAGAATCCACCAAGAACTGAAATGTATTAGCAAGAAAAGGACAAGAGATCTCATATCAGGGTGGGCAAGGGACCTGAAGAGAAACTTCTCTGAAAAAAGACAGGTGCAGGGTCTATAGACACATGAAAAAATACTCATCATCCTTAATCATTAGAGAAATGCAAATAAAAACTACTTTGAGATATTATCTAACTCCAGTAAGATTAGCCCACATCACAAAATCCCCAAACCAGAGATGTTGGCATAGATGTGAAGAAAAGGGAACACTTCTACACTGCTGGTGGGAATGCAAACTAATATGGTCCTTTTGGAAAGATATCTGGAGAATACTTAGGGATCTAAAAATAGAATTGCCATTCAATTCTATAATTCCTCTACTAGGTATATATCCAGAAGACCAAAAATCACATTTTAACAAAGATATCTGTATCAGAATGTTTATGGCAGCCCAATTCATAATTGCTAACTCATAGAAAAAACCCAAGTGCCTATTGACCCACAAATGCATAAATAAATTGTGGTTTATGTACACCATGGAATATTATGCAGCCATAAAGAAAGATGGAGACATTATCTCTTTCATGTTTACATGGATGGAGCTGGAGCATATTCTTCTTAGCAAAGTATCTCAAGAATGAAAGAAAAAGTATCCAATGTACTCAGCCCTACTATGAAACTAATTTATAGTTTTCATATGAAAGCTATAACCCAATTAGAGCGCAAGAATATGGGGAAAGGGGCAAGGGAGGAGAGGGGAGGGGGATGATGGGTGGAGGGAGGATAATTGATGGGACCACACCTACGGTGCATCTTAGAAGGGTACAGGTGAAACTTACTAAATGCAGAATATAAATGTTTGAACACAATAACTAAGAAAATGCCATGAAAGCTATGTGAACCAGTTCGATGAAAATATTTCAAATTATATATAAAACCAGCACATTGTACCCCATGATTACATTAATTTACACAGTTATGATTTAATAAAATAAAAATAAAAACATGCGCAGTGGATGGGCACGGTGGTGCATGCCGATAATCCTAGGAATCTGGGATGCTGAGGCGGGTGGATAGCTTGAGCTCATGCGTTCAAGACCACTCTGAGCAAAATTGAGACCCTAACTCTACAAAAAAAAAAAAAAAAAAAAAAAACTGAGGCAAGAGGATTGCTTGAGCCCTAGAGTTGGAGGGTGTTGTGAGCTATGATGCCAAGGCACTCTATACAGGGCAACAGCTTGAGATTTTGTTCACCACCAACCCCTCAAAAAACAGATGTTTCAGAAATTATTGGGGAGACTATAAAGGAAAGTGTTAAGAATGGGAAATAAAAAGAGTAAACGAGGATTGGAAGTCAAGAAATGAAAGGAAATGCTCTCACATTTTATAAATTATAGTTCTGCCATATGCACCTTTTAACAACAAAATTATATGAATTATACAGTAGAGTTATTTTAACTTTTAAGATGTTAAAGGTATTTCTATTTTTAAAACATTTAAAAACATATTTTTTCCGAGTATGTATGGTATTAGATAAGAAGATATGAGCCAGGAGTAGTAGAACCCCACCCTGAGGGCACAGGCCAGACTCATCTCAGAATCAAATGTACAGCTCAGGTTTCCTGAGACTTAGTGCAACACTTTAACAGTAGACAATTTGAAATGTGTGTTGACATTCTAATAACTCCTTTTTGCATTTATCAGGTTGGAATTTTCTTAGTAATAGAAATAAAAATGACTCTTACATGTGACCTTTCAAAAATTGTAATTTATTCATTTCTTTATGGACATGATGCAATTTAAGCAAAGATAAAATATATTTTAAAGCACTTTAATAAACAAATAATTATTTGAAAATAATTCAATCATATCTTCAATCACTCCACCTTTCATCATGACTTAAGCAGTTTATTTGCCAGTATCATATTTTATTTTATTTACTGTATAAGAATGCAGTAGGGAGTGGGGACCTGGGGCCTTTTGACTGAATTCAAATTTTAATTATTTGAAAATAATTCAATCATATCTTCAATCACTCCACCTTTCATCATGACTTAAGCAGTTTAATTGCCAGTATCATATTTTATCATATTTTATTTACTGTATAAGAATGCAGGAGGGAGTGGGGATCTGGGGCCTTTTGACTGAATTCAAATTTTACAGAACAAATCGTTTTATTAAAAGGGGTGCAGCAAGAAAGACGGAGCTTTTCTTGTCTCCTTTGGTGCTTTAAAAAGAATAATCTTGAAATCAGAAGGCTGCAAGTTCTCCGCCCCTTCATTTCTCAAAACAGGAAGAAATAATTCAGTGACCTTGTTTTTGAAAGTAGAAGGGAACAGTTATCTATCTCTGAATGGTTTGCCCAGATTCTTCACAGGTGCCTTTGGAAAGCTTGAAGATGTTCCTTATCATTTCTACGTTGAGTGCAGCCTTTTGACTGCATCCAAACTTTACAGAACAAATATATTTTTTTAATAAAGGGATTGTTCTGTGAAGTATGAGTTCAGTAAACCATACCCAACTTCAAAATATTTTCTAATTTTCCATGAAATTTTACCTTGAACCAATAAATTCTTAACCAGTGTTCTGTTTAATTTCCAGATATTGGGGATTTTCAAGACACTGTATTGTTACTGAAATCTAAATTAATTCCACTGAAATCAGAGAATGCACTTTGTATGACTTTGATGTTTAGAATTGTAGATGTGTTTCCATGGTCCCTCATGGCACTTTAGATACTCCATGTTGGTAAGATGCAGTGATTTATACATTTCAGTTAAACAAAGGCAGTTAATCATGTTCTTCAGATTATAAATATATTTATTATTTTTTATTGTTATGTTAATATCTGAGAGAGTGATATTACAAATAATTATAACACTTGTGGAATTCTCTTTCTCCCTTTAAATCTATTTTGTTTTATTTTAATGGGAGCATAGCACATTTTAATAGTTATAATCTTTCTGATTATCTGTCCCTTTTATCATTGTGATAAGTTCATCTTTACTTCAGTAAAACACATTTCTAAACGTCAATGTGTTTTGGTATCAAAAAATCCACTGCAAGCATTTTTTTGCACTTACTGTGCATAGTATATCTCTACCTCTGTAGGCTGCTTATAATCTTATTTGTTAATTTGTTTTCCACTTTGTTAAACTTGTCCTTTATTTAGAACATTTAGTCAATCAGAATGTACTGCATAATAATTTTAATACATTGGATTCTTGTCTACCATTTATCATTTTTCATTTTGCTCCTCATTTTTCATTCTTTATTTACCATTGTCTTTCTTGATTATGTCTTTTGAATCATATTTGATGTTTCATTTTAATTTTTCTGTTGACTTTTTGGTTGTCTATGTTTTATTGATGGGTCTAGGCATTATGACATGCATATTGAACATTTTACAGTATATTTAGATTGTATCACTTTGCATAAAATGCTGAAAAATTAAGGTGACAGAAGTTTTATATCTCCCCATATTCTTGGTGTTTGCATCGTGTTTGGCATATGTGTTACATCCGTTTACACTGAAAATCCCACTGTGAAATGCCACAATGTTAGTTTTAAGACGCATACATATCTTAAAGGACTTAAGAGATATTATATAGTTTTACATATTTACCCAGATGTTTACCATTTGTCTTGATTTTCCTTCTTTTACAAAGATGTCAATGACCCTTTCCCATATTTCCATTCTGCTTGAACCATTTTTTAAAAACTTCTAAATACGGATCAAAACTGTTTTCACATAGTAAACGAGAAAATCTCATGAATGTTATGTCAATCAGGTTGATAAAAATATCTCAGATTGCATGTGAAGCCCGCACACTGTACCCCATGATTGAACTAATGTACACAGCTATGTTTCAATAAAAAAAACTTTACCTTCAAACATATCTACTATTGATATATTCTTTAATTTCCTTCATCTGATGATGTTTTCATCCCCTTTCTAGAAAAATTTTATTGCAGCAAATATAATTCAGGTTTGATATGACTTTCTTTCTGTACTTGAAAAATGTTTTTTCATCATCTTCTGGCCTCATGTTTTCCGACAAGAAATTCATAATCAGTCAAGTCAGTATCCTCTTTATGTAACGTTGTTTTCTACAGCTACTTTTAAGAATCTGTCCTTATGGCTCAGTGGCTGTGGCTCAAGCAGCTAAGGCACCAGCCACATACACCTGAGCTGGCAGGTTCAAATCCAGCCTGGGCCCGCCAAACAACAATGACGGCTGCACCCCCAAAATAGCTGGGCGTTGTTTTTTTTTAAATAGTTTTAGTGGTTTTTCACCTAAGAACAACTTTTCTCCTCACATTGAATTTGAATGTGTATATTTCTATTTCATGGAACATGGTCATAAATGGCTTGATTTACAGTCTTTTTATGTTTTTATTTTTATAGTAATTTCAATATCTTAGTCATATTGAAGTCTATTGGTTGTTTTTTATTTGAGAATTGCTTCTTACTTTTTTATTTTTCGTATATTCATTAATTTATAATTTTAACGTGGACATTGTGAATATTATGTCATGTGGATACTGGGTCCTTTTCTAATCCTATATGATGATTTTGTTGTTGTTGTTCTAGTAGTTAGTTTCAGAACATAGGTTCCATGTCCTCCTCTTTCTGTGGTGGCTCCAATCTTTAAGCTTCAGCATGCTATTTTGAGTCCAATTCATGCCTGACTTGCTCAGGAGATGGTCTGACACACAGGTGTTTAGTATGAACTTCACTTCTGTGCCCTAAGTCTTTGGTACATTGGTTTGGGTCTCTTCTATGTATAATGGAAGGGGTTAATTTGAGATGGAGCAGTGGTTTAGATCTCAGTTCAGTTCTCCAAACCTGTTTTACTTATTTGAGTCTTTCTTACACACATGCTTAGCTCAGGAATGAGCCTGCAACTTTTACAGGTTCATTCACAGATTCAGTAGACCCATTTCTCTAGTTATTAACAAACTCAAAATTTCTCTATTTTGAGAAAGTCCCTGTATATTCCAATTTTCAAGGTCCATTGTTCACCTTTCCTCTGACCAGACATATGTGGATCATCTTCCAGTTTTAGCCATCGTTACTGTATCCTTTCTCCCCACAGGGGCTGAATCTTGGAACAAAGTTGAGAAAATTTTAAAAATAAAACAAACATAAAAAATGAGGGATCCTCATTTCCTGAAAGTCACTTCTCTAAGCTGTGACTTTTCTCCAAATTCCACCTCTTTTCAGATACTTTGCAGAGTCTTCAGGTTTTTTCTTTTTTTTTTTTAAATTTGTTTTTGTTTATTTATAGTTCAAAGATCTACTTAAGGATCTTATATTGTAGTTCTGTATTTAACGATGTAACCACCTGTCTTTGTATGCATGCATCCATGTTAACTTTGAATCCATCATTTTTTATCAAGTGACTACTATGGAAATGTATTGTTATCAGGTATGACTGATACAAATGTGGCCGTCTAATCTTTAGGGAGCTCAACGTTTAAGAAGGCATCATCCCTGACATCCATGACCATGACACTGCATGGAAACTGCTATTGTGGTCACACAGATGTCAACTTGCTTGATTCTGCCAAGAGTATGACACAAACTTCCAAGGGCTGTTGTTTTTCAAGGGTTGTTTTTCCTTGAGCCCTAGCAAGAGAGAGGAGAGGTGGTTTTTTGTTGTTAGGTGGAAATGCTGGAGGAAATGCAAACAGGCATGAAACATAGAGCGATAAGGAGCTCATCCATTTGGTCATGGAATTAAGTGGCTAGGATATATGGTGTCTGGAGAGCACAAAAATCTCAGCTTATGCCCAAAAGGAATTTGAGTTTCATCTTATAAGTAGGGTGATATTGTTTTTAAAGATGGAATTTAAAGCAATAGAACTTTTGAAATGAAATGTATGTGCATTTTTGTTTTATTTCCCAAACAATGAATGTTTCATTGGACCATGCAGCAAATTTACATGCTGTAGATCAGATGTGTTCCCCAAAGTTCATGTGGTACAAATTGAATGTCTAGCCCAAAAATGGTGAGACATGAGACCTTTAAGAGGGATCAGGTAATAAGAATTCTACCCTCATAAATGGATTAATTGCATTAAAATCTTCATAATATGAATGGGTTAATTATTAAAGCAGAATGTTCCTCATAAAAGAACAAGTTCAGCCCCATTCTTTTCCTTTTCCCTCTCTCTCCCTTGTACTCTCTTGCCTGTCTGCCTTCCACCTTGGGAAATGACTCAGCAAAAAGGCCCTCATCAGATGCAGCCCCCTAGACCTTGGACTTCCCAACCTCCAGAACTGTATGAAAAGATGCATTGTCCTTATAAATTACCTAGTCTGTGGTGTTCAGTTGTAGCAAAACAAAAAGGACTAAGGTACGGGGCTAGCTTCCTTCCATGGGCTGGGTGCTACTTTGACCATAAATATACTTTGATTTATAATCTGACACCACTGACGTATAAAGCTGGACAGGAAAACATGGACTCCCTGAAGCAGTATTGAAGGGGTGTGATGATATGCTTTTCAATTATCCTATATGTTGGCATTATGTGTTTATGATAATGAGGCTCCAACTTAGCCTTGATTCCTGCTGTGAAATTCAAACTTAGTTGGGGAGAAAAAAATAAAAAAAAATAAAAAGATTTCCAAGAATATCAATGTATTTAGTTAAAGCCCAAGCACTTTGTACACATTTAACTAGTCCCAGAAGAGAATTTTCACCAAAGAGCTTTGAACACATTCTACAAGTGTCTATCTCTCATCCCAACATTGACCTCTAGCCCATCTTTGGCCACAGAACATATAGGGGTTTATGTATGTGTAGGCAAGCTTGTTCAATTGAGTGCAATTTCTTAAGACTTTCAAAAAGACAAGAGAAACTTAAAGTAGTTCCTTGTGTCCAACTCTTTTATTAAAATGGATTTTCAAGTCTGCTAAAAGCAATTTTGAGACTAATTAAAAATTTAATAAATAACCATAATATATTAAAAGTCGAATTATAATAGTGTTATGTTATTTAATTAGGGCAAATACATTACACAGTGAACTCTTTAATAAATTATGCATGGACTTTTCTGAATTGTTTACCTCAATTTAGACAATTCCAGAAATTAAAGAGTACTGTATAATTTAGTTTGTAGTTAGAGGGCATAATGAAGGAGTGTGGAGAAGGAAAACATAGCTTGTATTAGTTCCAGAGTATTTTGGGGATTATTATCTTACTTCATAATTGTACTTGAAAGCATTCACTTGTTTATTTTTAAATTTAGTTTCTGTTAGTTTTGCTTATCATACAATGTATTTGAAAGTAAACCAACTTCAATACAAGTGAAAAATGAAAGCTTCTTTTGGAAATAAATGTCTTTTCTTACAAATCTTTTCCAATTCTCTAAATTCTTTAAAGAACATTTTCCATGCATACAGTTATTTTAAAACCATCTGCTTTAAGCTTTAACATCAGAGATAAAATACTAGTTGCTGATAAAATAATTAGAAATAATGCACTTATATGTGTGTGTATGTATATAATATGTATATGTGTGTGTATGTATATATTTTCCCCAGAAGAAGAGTTAGATGTCTAAAATAGGCAAAATAAAACATAATAAGGTAAATGTTTTAATAGAAATGCCTAATTATTTGATAATTCTCTGCCTAGCATGGAGTAAAGGATCCAGGCCATGGAAATGTGAATTGCATCTCTAAAGGAAAACAGAATTGGTATTGGGAGTCAGATAACAGCTTAGGAATATTAACTCAGAAGTGGAAACATGGAGACGCTGAATGAACAGTTTTTTTAAGAAAGTATATTTTGTGTTTTTCAACTTGATTTGTTGGCACGTTCAGACTTAAGCATCCACCCAATTTTTCAGTACATCTGCATTCCAATATATATGTTCATGCCCCACTGAACTGCGATTACTGCCATGCATGTTCAGAGCTGAGAGGTGTGCCAGCCTTGTTTTCATTTACCAGGCGTCTCCACGTTCTTGTCAGTGACATCAGTGGCTTCCTTGGGGTAGGGTCCTCGGTACTTCACCATGAGTTTTGCCTTTGCCCTTCCCTAAGTCACAATCAAGGCAGTCTGATTGTGAACATATAATACTTCCAAATTATGGGGACTGCATGTATAATACTTCTTCATTACAGAGGAGTAAAGAATGGTGACCAAAAACTAAATCTACATTACTCGTGGATTTTTCAAGGCTATTTTAAAAATATGGTGGTCGCCTCTAGGTGGTGAGTAGAAGGGATATTTAAAGCAGAGAAAGGGAAAACTTTGCTAAGTCCATATCCAGTGATAAAAAGTTTTCACAGTATAATGAGATTCTAGAAAATAGCAGCAATTCAGTTCTGCATCCTCATTCATCCCTGTGTCCACTGCACTTAACACAACCTGGACACCTTTCAGGCATTGTGTAAATATTGGGTAAAAGAAACAAGTGACATAGAAAGAGATAAAAAGTCCTCTCTATGGTAGGTGCTTAAAAATAAATAGAATATAAAATCACTGTAATGGAGAAGACAAAAAAAAAAAAAAACTGATTCCTGCTTTTCATCTTGGAGTGTCAGCTTGGGTTTTGTTAGTCTTGGTTGAATGTCTCCAGGCTGTGAACTGGAGAGTCTAGATCTGGCCCACAGGTCTTATTTTGGGGGGATTAAAATCAAATGTTGCATGATATTTTCACAGCCATGACAGAAGTTCAGAAGGGGAGTTCTAACCACACAAACACATTTCAAGCCCCGGCTTGCATCATGTCTACAACAACCTATTGGCCAAATCCAAAGCCAAAGAAGAAGAGAATTATTATCCACCAACCACTTACTATTTTAAAAATATGGTGGTCGCCTCTAGGTGGCAAGATTGTGAACACATAATACTTCCAAATTATGGGGAATGCATGTATAATGCTTCTTTATTGCAGAGGAGTAAAAATTTGTGACCAAAAACTAAATCTACAGTACGTATTTGGAACCTTAATTTATAAAACCAAATATATGAAAATGGAAAGTATCAATGAAAGATGGTGCTAAAAAAACACACTCAAACACCTTTTATTATCTTTATTTTCCCTCATTTTTTTAACTCTCTTCCCTCATTTAAACAAAAACACTTAACACACTAGACTTTAAAAATAACGTTTAACATTTAAAGCACGTGACACGTAGCAATAACTCAATAGTTGTTAGTTCCCAAAGCTGGGGCTGGAAAGCAAACTCATATTGAACTCCAAAATTCAGACTTTTGACCAGGATGCAAAATGACTTCATGTAGCTGATGTGCCTGTCATTATCAATAAATCCAGCCTCTATCTTATAATGGGAATATTTACCAGTATATTAAAGTGTCACTGATTATAATACAAAACAAATATATTTTTAATTCCTATGAAGGTACATTCTGCTCCATGCACTCCCCCCCAAAAAAAAAAAAATTCACACAGTTTATACTATTTTCAAGGCTCTATCTTACTTTTATGTCCCAAAATGATCATAACAGAGCTGGTAAATCTACTCATGTATTTAAGAAGGAGAGGGAAACCCAAATAATTATGTAAGTTGTAGCTCTTTGTTTGTTTTGAGGCTTTGATGCTACCCTTGACTTCTCATTTGGCAAAGCCAATATTATATAGTCATCAAATTTCTTCATTGTTGTCCTCAATAAGCAGGAAGACTATATCTCTAAGACCTCTTGCATTTGCATGGAGTTATGTGGCTAGTTCCAGCCAATGATCTTAGAGAGCCACGATGCAGAGCACAGAACTCTGCAGGGACACCCACTGACTCTCTCATGGCTCTTTGGCTGGGTGGACACAAGGACCCTACGGAGGATTTTAACAGACCCAAGTTAAGGTTGAGAATACAAGATGGAAGAGCCCAGGATTCCTGAATAACTACACAGAAGACCATTAACCAAATACATCCACCCAGTCAGGCGGTCACAGTGATATTAATTATATTTTATATGGTTAGATTGTTGAATTACTTGTGTTTGTTATGGCAGCTAATATTCAAGCGACACCAAAAACTACCTTGAAACAGGTGTTGCTAAAACAAATCCTAACAGTGTTAGCCTTGGAAGTCCAGCTGTAGAGGGCAAGGACACTCCCATAAGAAGTTGGGAAGATATCAATACAAGATACTAAATAGCAAAATATTTGGTAAAACATGGGCCATGGTAACTTGATAGTCATGTCACATGACTATTGTGCTTATGAAGGGATAGAGAACATATAAGGTCAATGTTGGTTAAACCCAGAGGAAAGAATTAGCTACTCTGTAAGTGAATACAAAACTCAATAGAGAAAATTCAGACCCTCCTAGACTTGCCAAAGTGGAAAATATGACTCTTCTAGTGTCCAAACACTGAGAGATTGTATCTTTACAGAATATGATTGACAAGGCTCAAGTAAAACTTCTCAGCTGAGACAATGACTTAAAGCATGGATGTGATTAAGGTGTGACCTTACCACTTGTTGTTCCAAGAGTTCTCAAAGTCATTATCATTAATTTGAGAAAAGGCAAGAAGATGTCAAAAATATCAAACAACCAATCACATCTGGAAATCATGCCCCAGCGTTAAGCTCGTTTGGACTGAGTGCCGTGAATTAAGCCTTGTGAATCAAGTATGGGACTGGGCATTAGCAAGCTGTCATAAATCCACTGTGTCCTTGAATTAACTGCATTGTTAAACATAAGCCAGGCCTTGAGATCCCTCTGATTTTTGTCATGAAAGAGGGGTCTTCAGGTTCCAAACCTTCCAGAAACAGAAAGCAGTTTCCACAGACCTACAAGTCCACCAAGGAGGGGTTATACCTGAAATTCAGTTTCAGATGTAAACAAAGAAAATAAAGGTCCCAGAGCTAAGAGCCAAATTCAAGCAAGGGCGAGCAAGTTCCCACAGGGGAATAGACCAGGGTCTGATGAACGGGCTTCTCCGGGTGCTGAGTCTGTGATTGCCCACTCACACAGTGCTTCTGAGCGGCTAAGGGGCCTTGACTGCCCTGCATTTCCTGCTCACCCTCCATGTGAAGATGAGAGGAGGCTCAGGGATTCCTTTTGGGCTGTAGCTCTTGAAAGGGTAAGGGGCTTTCTCCCTGAGGGAAGAAGATGAAACAGAAGGAGCAGAAGGACAGCAGTACCTTGTTCTTTCCTCTCTTACTACCTCACCTTATTTTCTTCACCAGAAAACCCCTTCTTCAGATTCCTGATTGAATCTCTTTATGCTGTTTGAGTTCTGACTAGACAACCTTCTCTTCTACAAAACATCTTCCTACACAATGGGGAGATGTCATCTGTCCTCCTCTGCAAGCCCACAGCAGCTATTTCTATCTCTTTATGGCCCTTTGACTCCAAGTTTAACTACCAAGAAGTGGCGTGGTTTAGGCTTTATTCTCTCACGGACAAAACATGGACATAAACACTGACATCATGCAGAGGTAGTGGGAATTAAGTGGCATAATTATGTAAATTATACCCCAAATTATGTAAATTATACCAGAGAAGACAACAAGTTATTACCAGTTCTTCCATCTCATCCTACTATTTTCTAAGAGAGAAAAATCTCTAAGAATGGGGCATGTGTGATTTTTAAAAAAGGCATAGCATAGCTATGCATGGTCCCTTGTGCCTGCAATCTTAGTGTGCTGGGAAGCCAAGGTGGGGAGGGTCATGTGAGATCAGAAATTTGAGACCAGCCTGAGCAAAGTGAGACCCCCATCTCTATGAAAGATAGGAAAAAATATTACTCAAAAAGCAAAGTGCGGTTTTGTGCATGCCTATGGTCCCAGCTATTCAGGAGGCTGAGGCAGGAGGATTGTGTGAGCCCAGGAGCTTGAGGTTGCTGTGAGCTAGCCTGACACCACCCACCACCGTGATCTAGCATGGGCAACAGAGTGAGACTCTTTCCCGGAAAAAAAAAAAAAAAAAAGGCATAGCACATATTAGTTCTTGATAATGTTATATGAAGAAATTTAATTAAATTGTCTTCACCAAAATATGTTTTGAACTATGGTTCAAGCTATTAGTCTTTTACAGCAAGTCTCAAGAATTCCTTTGGTCTCCCGAGAGCCACTCAGGTGCCCTGAGCCTAATGACAGACTCTGTTCCATTCCTGCATTTCAGACACAATGTACTCTTATGATTTTTAACAAGACAAAATACATCACAGAAATAATCCTGAAGTTTCAGGGAAATAGTAAAAATAATTTTTAAAAAATGAAAAGAAGATAATTAATTCAGTTCTCTAGTGTACATGTAGTTTTTTCTTTTTCTCTCTCTTTCTTTTTTTCGTAGCAGTTCCATTTACTTATTTTTAAAGGTTATCACCTATTTCTCTCTGGCTTAAAATAAATTAATAAAAAAATGTTCCAGAAAGCCTTTCTGTGAAAACTCTGAAATGCAGTGTGTTATGCTTAGAATGTGAGGGTTTGGAGAAGCCAAATCAAGCAGGCAAAAGGCAGGAACAGGGCCGGAGTGAGAAGGACACTAGGTTGATCTTGGTGGCAACGTCACATTCATATCACAATTCTGACAGCTGTTCTGATTTGCACAAATGTGACAATAAAGCTGTGATTACACTCATTGTTTTGTGTGAGTTTTTTTTAATCTCATCATTTGTTATATACCCAGATGTTTGGCATCTTGGAATGAAAGCAAATAACCAAGTTTTTATGTACATATGTATGGCTGTGTAAGTGCAGGCCCTTCAGAGATTTCTCGCTGATTTATCCACACAAATGCGACGGCCTGGTGATGGGGATGCCATGGTGTCTCTCCTGTTGTAATCTCTGTCACCTCTCACTCTGCTTCTACTCAACACACACACTTACATATACAACATCATGTGTCTCTGTTGCTGTGAATGGAAACTTATGCCTGTAGAGATAGAACAAGAGAAAATCTGGGGTAAGAAAGTCTTAGAAGTATAGGAAGGGAGTTAAAACAGTGTGGTCTCTATTTTCTGCCACATCCTTGTGACTAGGGTTACACAGACCAGATAGTAGCAGACAGAAAGTATTGCAAATATTCAAGACATGTTTCTATAACCTACAGCCATCAAGATCAGAGCCTGGATGACGAGAGGAGGCCTCAAGCAGTGGAGAGAGGAGGTGGTTCCCTGTGTCTTGGTAGGAATCCAGCCAGGGCTGCGACCCTGCACACAGGAACCCTGGAGTGGGCAGGCGCCTCTCTGCAGAGAGTGGTGGCACAGGTACAATACTTTGTAAATAACTGTAAAATTTCCTAATGAATAGTGTGTAAATAAAAGTACATTTGGCTACACTTTCCCGTTTTCCCTACGTATGGTGACTGACTTTATGGGTAACATTTGGGACACCCTATATGAACATTCCTATGTATTGTACTAGAGATTGTAAGCATCACTAATAATGAAATGCTCCTTCAAAGCAAAACAATTTTTTGGTTCGATTTTAAACAACTTCTGCAGAGGTTGAATTATAAGCATATATACAGCACACACACATATTTGCTTCAAATTAGCACATTTTTTATTACTTCACTTTAAGTAAACATGGTGTTTTCTACGAAGGCTTGTTCTTAGGACTCTCTAGTCACAGAGTCAGATGTTGACAAGACTTGAACTCAAGGACAGCTGTCTACAGATTGTCCCAAGACTGTGTGTGAAGGTTCAAACCCATCTGAGCTTGATCTAGACACAGTTTGTGTTTTTGTTGCCTGTGACATGTTACAACAATGGGTTCAAGGGGAAGATGATAAAAGTGAGATTGCAAAGGGGAAGGATCAGAAATAAGTGAATGGGCAGTTGGACAATTCTGTCTTTCTGGGTGATTAACCACCATTTTTATTTATGTTTAATATTCAAAACAATGAAGCAATATGTGAATTGTGAGGAATAAGATTTCTGTTTGGTGAGTGCATATTTTAATTCATATATGAAATATTTTATTGACTTTGGTGACATTTAAAAATTGGATTTTGGTCTCCATTTTAATTAATTGTGTTAGAACAAAAGAATAATACAGCATAGAGTTATTATTATTCAAAACAAGTTTTCCAGAAGGAACAGGGAGAGGAAAATGCCTTCCAGACTCCATGGCTTGGGGATATTCCGGCTCCACTGGCTCAGATGTAAACTGCCTGCAAGGCCAAGAGCACTGAGGCTGGTCCACCAACCCCAGTGAATGAAAAACAGGACATGAGAGGCTGAGCAGAAGCGAAGATGTGGGGTGACTGATGGGTGATGAATGCAGGTGGTAGCCTGGCTTGGGGGGCTCAACACTCCTTTGAGTATTCCCCAAACAACTAAGGAGCACTTTGAAAAAAGCCTGAAGTCTACCTACAAGGGGCTTCCTGGCAATAGGTTTAGAATGATAACCTCCCGTGTCTAAGCACTGCAGGCCCCAAGTGCCTGGACTGGCTGAACTCACATGCGTTATTTCTCAGTCACTTCCCGTGAGGTCAGCAGACTCCAAGGACTAGAACTTCCTGGTATCACACAGGTCTCAAACTTGGCTATTTCAACATATATTTCATGTATGTTGGCAACTATGACATTCTAATTTTAAAAATGAAAAGACTGAAATACAGAGACTTCAAATAACTTGTCCAAGGAAGTGGGAGGTTATTCTTATAGGAAGTGGAGTTATAGAATTTTATCTCAGGGAGCACCAGAAATCTGTTCTCTTAACCAAGTCATCATTGGACTACCACGAAAGGGTTTTCTTTCCCGTTCAAGATTGACATTTTAATAATGGACTCATAATATCTTTACTATCACCACACTAGTGCACTACCACCCAGTAGCATCTTGCTGTTGTGGGGTCAGGCCATCTCCTTAGTCCTAATTGATGTGGCTGTGCAGTGTTCCCGGACTGCACAGTGTCAGCCCTCATTGTGGTAATTCACAGTCAAGGTCACTTGGTGTCCTCTTCATGGCCTTCTGTGGGCTGGAAACACAGAAACACTCAACATGGCACTGGAGTATCACAGATTTTATCATTTTGTTTATTCATTTATTTATTGACCTACTTGGTCTAAGACTAACCAAGACAAATAACAGTTTCGTGTCTCTTCCAGTCTAGGAAAATTTTGCCGGAAGCTCAGATAAGGGAACAAAAGCAGAGACATTCACTTCTCGCCTTTCTGAGTCTTCTGCATCAGCACAGATTCCTGGGGGGAACCCTGTGCCTCAGACCCTTCTTTGTTTTATTCAACTTTTTGGTTACTACTGGAACTTTTTGGTTCCTACATTTGTTTGTTTAGTTTTGCTCTCTGTGTCACAGTCGTGAGGATAATATCCACATTTCATCCTCCCATCATGCTGCCTTGGAAAGGGTTCAGTCTACGGCAGAAACTTGCTGTTTTCAGTGTCTGTTTCCAGATGCAGGGTCCACTCCTGTTCTAGTCAAGGTAGGCTAGGTTGTGCGCTGCTAAAGGGGCTGATAAAGGAGTTTCTTTATCTGCACCCCTAGATCAACAGAGGCATCTTCCTCCTATAATTGTTTATGAACCGTGAAGAAGGAGGCTTCATTCAAAAATGTGTGAAACAAGCAAAGTGAAGAGAGCCAGGTAAGCCACCTCTTGTCCCTCCAACCTTCATTGTTGAAGTAACTAATAAAAGTTATATTCGTTTTTATTGACTAATCAAGCCATCCTGCCTGATTCCCATAGTAGAGAGAATGGGCAACACTGTCTTGCTGCTGGATGACCATCAGGCTACTCACTGCTGGAAGCCAGCTATAAGAAGGAACAGGACGTGCCATTCTGCTTTTAATATACTTTATTACAGTCTTTCAGCAATTTAAATTCACAAGGAAAAGAAAAGGAATAACAAACTTCAATGTGCAAAATAAATATCAACTTCTTTCTGTAATACTGTATCCCCATGTGGCGAACCCTTTTTGAATTATGATTTTCATAGACCATTTAATATGCCAGGAATTATATTTTAAAGTAGGTAATGCTTTACCTGCTCCCCAAATTTTCAGATTTCTGTTCTTTGATACCAATATTATATGGCTCATAGCACACCTTATTGGTAGGCAGGATTGCACATACAAGGCCTGGCCTGAGTAGTAAATCAGATGTGATATCTGCACTCTTCCTAATTAAGTTTTCTATTTCTTACTCTATTAAAGCATCATTGGACCATGGCTTCTTAAGCTGGAGAATCTGCTGACTCTGTGTTACTGAGCTGAGCAAGTGATACTGATGGAATAACAATGGGACTTGGGAGGGAGGGAGACTGATGCCCAAGTAGAGGCTTTAGAGACGCAGATCGCGTTATGGCAAAGGGCAGAGTGAGGACGCTACTGGGTGAGTAACTGGAGGAATACAGAGCAGTGGTCTTGGGAGAGGATAGAGAGAAAATGTAGAGTAACAATGGCACTTCTGGCATGTCCAGACACACCTGTCCACGAGGTAAGCAAGGTGAGGGAGGAAAAGCACTTCCCCTTCCCAGTGCCGAGTTTTCACATGTGCTGGGAGGTGAGGAGACCACTGAGGAAGCCCAGGAAGTGCTTGGCCTCATCACCCACCACCGCTGGTTGCATCACCAGAATCTAGGAGTCCTCTTCTCCCTCCTTTCTTTCTTTTCCTCCTCCTTTTCTTCCTTCTTTCCTTCAGTTCAAGTAATATTTTGAATATTTTCTATGTGCTAGGTGCTGAGATATGCCAATGAACTCAACACACTGAATACTGATATTTAATACACAGCACATATAAATACAGAACCTCACATAGGTTACATGTATACCTATGTTCCATATGCAAATAAATATGTTTTAATTTTATTTATATATCATAAAAATAAGGCACAAATAACAAGATGGAGGTGACAGGGATAGGAACTGCCCTGTGCAGTGGCGCAAGTTGCAGGTCAGGGAAGGGACCTCTGTGGAGCTGAGAGGTCAGCAGGCATCTAAAGGCAGTGACAGAGTAGGAATCACCTGGCTATTCTGGGAAGAGTGTTTCAGGCAGAGAAAACACCAGGGGAGACAGTGGGATTGTGCTTCATGTGTCTGAAGGACAGTAACACTTCAAGGGTGACCTGCAGCCTGGGAAGCAGCACAGCAGGGGTGGTGGGGCAGTGTCCTGGTGAAGCCTTGAACGGTGCACTAGGAATTGGGAGTTTCTTCCAAATGCAAGAGAAGACTTTGACAAGCTCTAAAGAGGAGTAAGACGTGATTGTCATTAAGTATCATGAGAATGGAAAAGCAATTATCCAATGTACTCAAAACAAATATGAAGCCAATAGACTGTCTAACAGATACCCACATAGGAGAAAACTCAATCCAAGTCCAGTTTGGGGGAGGTCAGAAGGGAGGGGGATAATGGACACAATGGGTATTGCCCTCCTAATGGGCACAGTGTAGGGGGTGTATGGCACACCACCTGGGGGAGGGACACAACTGCAAGAGGGACTCCACCCAACAAATGCGAGCATTGTAACCTAGTTGTTTGTACTTTCACATTAACCTGGAAAATAAATGAATAAATAAATAAAATGATCCATCTGAATGTTGTGGCATTAGTGATCATGAAGATGGAATTAGACAATTCTGTAAAGACTTGGACACGTGTAGGTAATCCACGAACATGATGAAGAATAAATTAGTTATTCTTTTCTCTTATTTTTGTCACTTACAAGGTGAAGTAACAACGCAGGAAGCTGATGAATCTTTGTGGCATGTACTCGTGATGGGCAATCAATGCTCGATCCTCTAGTTCAGAGCTGCCATCCAGGGGGCAGCCACATGACTCAGGGTGGCGAACCTAAGCCCTTTCTTGTTTCTTTGAATCAGGGACCACAGTGGCAGTGGTGTCAAGCCCAGACCAATCCCAAATTGCACCCTCTGCCAGCATTCAAAGAGCCTGGCCCCCAAGATGCAGTTTTCTGGGGCCTCCAGTTTTGAGTATTTAGTATGATTTTCCCAGAGGAATTTAATAAATTCCCAGTTTCCTTCAGATGTTGTAACAGACACTGCTGTTTCCATGGCCATCTCCCTTCCCAACCTCTTTACCAGACTTCGGCCCTCATCACTCAGCTTCTGTATGAGTCTGTGCTCTCTGACTGCACCTCGGATCTGCCCATGAATGCCCTGAGCACTGGAGCCACAAAACAAGCTGGGGGAAAGATCCCAAAACACTTGGGAGCTTTACTTCTCTCTTTACCGATTCATACACAGAGCTCACCCTCAATCCTAAAGAACACACTAATGTGATAGGAAAGTAAGAAGCCCAGATCCTTTCCCGTGAGGCAGAGCTAACTGAGGTACCACATGCACTCAGAAGGTCCTTCACCATCATTCTGAGTCTGGGTCTTCTCCTCCTGAAATCAGGACCAGGTCTGGCTCTAGCACTCTCATTTGTGTCTCCACTACCCTAATTGTTTTCTTTTAGTCAGATTTAGGAAATCAAAAATATAAGATAGTCAGTTAATGTCAGTTAGCCAACAGCTCTTTGCTGTAGTTCTCATGTTTGTTTGTTTTGCTTTTGGTATGTCAGATGCAATATTTGAGATAGATTTATGTAATAATATCTGTTGCTTATATAAAATTCTAATTAAACTGGATATCTTGTCTTTTCTATAGAAACCCTAGCTGGGAAGCCTTCCTCGGAAAATCACCTGCATCCTTACTCTTTGCCAAGGGCTACTTCTGCTGAAATCCTTTCAAGACAGACAGTGGAAGTCACTTTCTATCATCTACAACCAGGACAACGGAGTGAGGTGGTGCATTCTCTTTCCAGATTTATATAGTAAGGACAACATACAATCATGACGGTTCTATAAAAACTAAATACAAATGTAGTTTATTGGCTTCTCCAAAACCATTTTCTGCCATTTTCCACCCTTATCTTTGCCCTGCGGGGCAGACTTTAGTAGCTGACATTACCTGTCCTGTCCTGCCACATGACTTCTGGAACATGAGAAGGAGGTCTGGGAGTAGGAGGAGATGGATATTTCAGTGTCATGTTCCTGTTCTTTCCCTGCCAGGCCATGTGCTGTAAGTGACTGCACTTCACACTCACCTGCTCAGGTGCCCGCCCCTGTCAGGGAGCCTCTTTCTGCAGGGAGGATTCTTTCCTTCTCTGCAGGCTTTATGAACCACTTACACCCCTGGAGCCTCCAGACCTATGGATCCGGCCCTCTTTGTTTTGCCCAATGATGCGTCATCATTGACTATCAATGTCTCTTTTGGGACCCACATCTTTATAAATATCTCTGTTGGTCACTGTTCAGTAAACACTTTGCTGTGTGTGCTGCTGGAGTTCTAATAACAAACAGACACACATTAAAAACAAACAAACCTACCTACTGGAGCATTGGAAATTATTCTCATCTTATCATGATAATTTTTGAGATATTAATTTACATTTTTAATGTATTTTAGAGACAGTTTCTTGCTGGAGCTCAGTGGCAACCTTGAACTCCTGGCCTCAAGCCATCCTCTCACCCTGGTCTAACAAATGCTGGGATTACAGACAAGAGCCACCACACCCAGCCCGTGTTACTTTAAATTTAAGCTGAGTGTATGTTTCTTTTCTATAATTATTTATATCAATATCAAGAACTCACAGGATTTAAGATTATTCATCAATTAGAGGAATTATTTAAAATGTTGACCTGCCACTAATGGTGAGAGCGTGGACTTTTAGGACAGGTAAACATGTGCTTATTTCTTAGACTAAATTTGTACCTCTGAATATGATCCCAGAGAGCCAAGGCTACCAGGGGAAGCTCCGGGAGGGAGGACGGGATGACAGGCATTCCGGAGCCGGCACACCATGATGTGGCCCCTTCTTAGCACCACGGTTCTATTTCACCAAGCCCAAAGCACACTAGGGTTAGTATCCAGGACAAAGGATGCATTTATGCTTTCCTGCTCCTCAGTCTCACACCATCCCTCTACATCTCTCAGAATACAGCATAAAAGGAAAGTCGAATCCTCAAGTATCCCTCCCTCCTACAGGACATGTATCTGGGGCTCTGCTGCGTTCATGATGCTCAGACCCACTCTCACTGCCCACATGGAATGCTGGTCATGGAGACCCCCATCTTTTCCTTTCCTCCTCTTTTCTGCCCAGTTCTAACAAGTCTCTATGACAACTGGATTGTCGCTGCCAATCTCCCATTCCCAAGGGCAACTCGAGCTCATAGTTAGTAACCACACATCTCTACAAGTCCCTCACTCCACCTCCCTGGGACAGATAAGTGGGACTGTATTTATAACACAACTTATAGGAAGCTGCAATCTCTCTTTGATTTGGTTCCCCATGTCTCAGACCCTCACCAAAATAGTCAAGCCTCTATCTCCACGAGCAGTGCAGGAGCCTGGACAGAGGGCACCAAGGGATCCTGCCCTTGTGTTAGGCCACCCGTTCTCAATAATTTTTTCCAGTGTGAAAAGATTGAAAAGTCTGCTGGAAAAGCAGAAAAGTGTGACCAGCCTGCTTCTTCATGCCACAGCTTTAAAATCTTCAGCACACCAATCGAAAGATATGGGGATCATTTTCTTACCATTTCATCAGGTGTGAAATGTAGTGAATTACATTGAGAATTATTTTTTCTAGGCTTTCAATGAACAGACAGAACGAATCCTTAGCAGTCCGTGTGTTGTCTTAGCCTGGCTCAGCAGAGCATACGTCTTCAGTGAGATTTGGGTGTTAAAAGCTTGAACTGAGCAGAAAAAGTGCTCATTTCTTCTGTGTGCCTTTTTTCACAAGGTGTTGGAAACTCCAGGTTGATACTCGTCTGCCTTCATTTCACTCAGGTGTGCAGGAGAGGCCTAGGATTGCCGAGAAAATTGCTACCGGTGAGATGCTGGCAGAAAGCATGTTTCGTGATGTTTTCACCTAAAGCTAAGCTAAGTTTAGAAGGAGATTCAAATATTGATGAAAGAGAATGTGAGAGCAGGTCCCGCAGACTCTCTCTGGACTCTGTGGTCTGGGAAGCGGTTCCAGGAGCAGCGGCAGCTCCAACTTTCCCTCTGCAGAGGAAGTAGTTGCCCATCTGGGGAGACTTGGTCTGTCTCAGCGTAACCCAGCATGGAGTCATCCTTCACCTGCCCCAGAAAGCCTTCCATTCTTGGTTTGGGGACCCACAGAAAAGTATTTCTAGAGCCAGCTTAGCTGTGAGCACATTGTATCTTTCTGAAAATAGGACTTGGTATTTTATCCTTGTCACGGACACCTAGTGTGATATTTGGCACGCACACGTGCTCTTTATCTATTGATCCACCTATTACCTATCTTTATCAATGTCTCTGTGTATCTATGTAGTTCTCAGGATTCTCATAGCAAGATGTTCAGATAATGTTGAGGAATTATGTCATTTAAGTTTTAGTTAAAGAAACTAAAGAAGGTTATTAATTGAGAAAAAATTAAACTCTTTGAGGAGACCAAAGATTTTATAATGCATCATTTCAGAGTAAGCATACTATTCTACTATTTTTTTTTTGTAATTGAATGAAGTATGTCTTTGACTAGACCATACAGTCCTTGGGAGTGAGAGCCTTCCCATCTTTTACATTATGAAGCCCCAAGAGTCCTACAGATGGTAGATATGCACTAAATCTATTATGAATGATGAAAATATCTGAAGGCTTGGAGGTAAGAAAGCATGTTTATTTGCTTTCCAAAATGTAGAGCTAGTTCCCTTGAGTGACACTTAAAAGAAAGAGGACTCTGAGGGAAGGGATGAAATGAGTCGAGTGGCACAGACATCTGATGGACTGTTCAGTGAAAGCCTTGAGTGTCAGGGTTTACGGCCATCTGCGACCCCTCTTCAAAAGAAAACACTTCCCTTTGGGGCTACGTGGATTGATTCTCTCACAAATGCAAGTGCCTGGCACTATATTAAGAAGAAATTTATTAAATTTAACAGACCAGAATGCAATTACACAAAGAATACTGTCCCTTAGCTGCAGTCAAATCAGCCAGCCATCTGAAGGCTTCACTCATTTCCCGAGCACTGTGCATTTTCTCTCACTGCCACTTGGTAAGAAACGGGTCCGGGTCGGTCCGCTGTGCCCAGTGTGTGACCTCGTGTCTCGACGCTGCTGAGCAAAGAGCTCTGGGAGGCAGAGCCGTGGTGCCCTTGGTTCCTTGGATGCTGAGTGTCTGTTTGCTCAAAACTTTTTGTTTGAAATTTCTCTTTTGTGTTCTGATGAAGGTCAGAGCAGCCAGTAAGTGACTTATACCCTGCCCTGCCACTTGATTACCAGTTTGTGGTACAAGTAGCCTTGGCACCTTTATGTCCAGTGATTTACCTGCTAGGAGAGGGCTGTGCAGTTGGTGGGTGGCAACCATGACATCGGGGCAGTGATCTTGGCAGATGAAGCTGCTGAGAACTCAGGGACAACTGAGTTTTCTTCTCAGTCCCATACTGCTCTAAAGGTGAGACAACCTTGAACATTAAGATGTCTGCAAGTAGAAGGCAAAGTATGGATTCATAATTCAGAAAATTCATGATGCTGCAGGGAGGGCCTTGGACTCCAGCTCCCTTCAGGACTTGGGTAAGCTGTCACTAATGCAAATAAAAACAGGCACGAGTCTCATGTGTTGTGGGGCCTTCTGTGAACCTGACTTCATGTAGCACTGTCCCCAAAAGTCATATTCTAAATTGTTTTCAAGACATATTTCTTTCTCCAAACTTATCCAAAATTGTTAGATGTGTCACACAGCTATTTAACAACACTCTGGAAAGGCCTTCCTCGAGATGAGAGGGTGACCAGGCTTCCCCTTAACTCTTCATGTCTTCTTAAATATTTAAGCTGTGACCTCAGGTTTAGGTCAACTTAGAGAATCTTACTTCTTAGGGAGAGTCTAACTCAGAAGCTGTTTTGGTTTTTACCTAGCCACTTGCAATAATCCTATACGTCCTGCTTTGGACTTAAAATACTTACAGTTGACCCTTGAGCAGCTCGGGCTGAATAGCCCAGGCCCACATACAGGCAGATGGCCTTCCTTCTCTGCCCTGAGGCAGCAAGGCCAGATTGATGATCCTCTTCTACTAAAGTAATGGGCAGTCAATATATTTTCTCTTTCTTATGATTTTCATAATACTATTCTAGCTTCTTTGCAAGTGCAATATGTAATATATAAACATACAAAATATGTGTTAATCAACTATTGTTATTGATCAGGTTTCTGGTCTCAAAACATTTTGGTCGTAGTTACATTTGGGGCAGTCATGAGTCCTATGTGAATTTTTGATTGTACAAAGGGTCAGCGACCTAACCCCTGTATTGTTCAGGGACAATTGCACCTAGGAGCAACTATTTGATACGTATAGCATACTTCCTTGCAAGTTCTTTGGTTAAACAAAAAGTTCACTATACACATGCCTTTCAACTTTCAAGTTTCCATAACCTATGGTGTTCCAATTACTTTTTTTTTCCCCTTTGATTTTATATAGCAAGGATTTCCATTTAACCAGCCTGCTCCAAAAGTCACTCCTTTATTTTTCCAACCTCTGCTGTTTCCTCACCTTTGCACTTCTTTCTGCCAGTGCTAGGTTCCAATTTCTATGTAGCTTACCTTTTGCTATTTAACAAATGACCAAAACGTAATGACTATTTTATAACCATTTATTTAACTCATGAGTCAGTATTTTGGAAAAAGGCTGGGTTCAGCCTTTGCTGACTTTAGCCGTGCTGTCTTTTATGCCTGAGACCTCAAGTGGGCAATGATTCCAAGTTGTCCTGTTTTGTCTTATTTTCTGTCAGGCTAGAGCACTTGGCCTCCTGAGCACTCAACAGCTGACTACAACTCATGAGTGAGCCACGCTGAGAAAAGAATCACTCAGTCAAATGCAGATCAAATCCCTAACTCAGTGAAATGCAAGGTTCAGTGTGTGTACATAGCTATGGTTTAATCCCCATAATTTGGGGTTATTAAAGCCATTTGCTACAGTATGGGCTATCTCAGAAACCTATAGAGTATCTATCTCACCAAATAGGTGAAATTAAAGCAGAAAGGCCGCTGATGAGAACACCAACCTGAAGTCTTTCATGTATCTAACTGGAAATG
>CAUYON010119711.1:0-18680 GCA_963573935.1 Arctocebus calabarensis
TCCGCCTCCCAAGTAGCTGGGACTACAGGCGCCTGCCACAACGCCCGGCCATTTTTTGGTTGCAGCCGTCATTGTTGTTTGGCGGGCCCGGGCTGGATTCGAACCCGCCAGCTCAGGTGTACGTGGCTGGCGCCTTAGCCCATTGAGCCACAGGCGCTGAGCCTAGAAATCACTTTCTACATATTTGTGTGTACTGTGTTTCAAGACCGTGTTTAAAGACTATATCCAAGAATATAAGGTAATCTATTAATAAACAGGCCTGGCATTTGAAGTCAGATGGAGCAGAGACCGAAAGTTCAGTCTGTTCCTGATTGGATGTGGGCTCTTGCACAAGTAACTTAACTTCTGCATACCTTGGTTTAATATAAAAAAGAATGCCTCTGGGTGGCACCTGTGGCTCAGTGAGTAGGGCACCAACCCCGTATACCAAAGGTAGCAGGTTCGAACTCGGCCCCAGCCAAACTGCAAAACAATAACTGATGTTCTAGTGGTTGCTTGTAGTCCCAGCCACTCGGGAGGCTGAGGCAAGAGAATCACTTAAGCCCAAGACCTGGAGGTTGGGCTTAGCTGGAGTGCTGTGATGCCACGGAAGGCGAAAAAGTGAGACTCTGTCTCTAAAAATAAATAAATAAAGAATGCCTTCTGTGTTATGGAGAATAAATAAAATTATGAATGTGGAGCCGTGGCAATAGAGTACTATTCTATAACTACTAGTTATTATTTTTCCTTTTTGCAATATTATCACTACCAGTAGAGATTTTTTTTTTTTTTTTTGAGGCAGTCTCACTTTGTCACCCTGGTAGAGTGCTGTGGCATTCTAGCTCACGGCAACCTCTAACTCCTTGGCTTACACAATTCTTGTTCCTCAGCCTCTCAACTAGGACTACAGATGCCCACCACAACACAACACCTGACCCTTTTTTTTTTTTTTTTTTTCCCTTAAGAGATGAAGTCTCTCTCTGGCTCGGGCTGGTCTCAAACCTGTGAGCTCAGGCAATCCACCCACCTCAGCCTCTCAGAGTACTAGGATTACAGGCATGTGCCACTATGCCTGACTGAGAAATTATTAAGTTGTCTTTATTTTCTGGATGTTACTTATAGTTCTGTATTGGATTGGACTAATGGAACTTGGTTTTTGCAAAATATATCCAAATCTTTTATTGAATTAGATTGACTTATGTTCATCACTGGTTACGTATTTCATTGGGTGATAAAGATCTCTGTGTTTTCTTATTCCTCTTATATTGAATAATAGATAAGAATAACTTTAGTAAAAAAGACATTCCAATATTGGTAAAAAATTTGGACTATGGACAGAAGGAAGATGAAATGTGCATGGGAAAACTATTTTGGGGAAGTAATATGAAGACAGATTCCTACATTTTTACTACATGACAACATGGGAAAGGAGCAGAACTACAATCAGAGGAAATTAATGAGTTTTTTTGAGAATTAGCTATACCTGGGATCATAGCTTTTTTTTTATATGTTGCATTAATGAATTTGCTATAGTTCTAGACTGCTGAAGAATAGGTCAAACAGCCTAATATCCTATGTTTGGTAATACTTAACTCTTCTAGAACAAATGTTTCATGCTGAGAAATTATTATTAAGTAAAGCCAGAAATAGAGACCATGTCTCTAAATTTCACAAAACTATACTGAAAGTTGACTAAGGAAAGAAATGATCATATACTGATGTTTTCCATTGTACATGCATACATAGCTGTCATCAGTGGTATGCTGTCTTTGTACCAGATAATTAATATATAAAATGGTTACTGTTCCTTAAAAATAGAACAGTTGTGTTACTTACTTTTTTGTTCTTCTTGTTATTTCATAGACTGTTGGTAGAGAAAATCTTTGCTCAGTATCTTGTTCCCCACAATCTGGAAACAGAAGAGAGAATGAAGTGCTTATATTATTTATATGCTAACTTGGATCCAAATGCTGTAAAGTAAGTTACTCTTTAAATGACTGATGTCTTTCCTGAAGATTACATAAAATTACTTCGTTTTGTCTAATTATTTGTTGTTAACGGGATTATTGCTGCTTCTATTTGAATTAAGAACCTCAAAATATTTATAGAGAAAAATACTTTGATTTAAATTCAGGTCATTTAACAGGAAAAATATGCATAGGCAGTAATAAAGAAGTCACCATGTCAAAATATCTGTGATAGGTGTCTAAATTACACTACTGGTACATCCTTCCAGAGTAAATACTAAGCCTAGGAACTCAGTACTGTTTTTTTTTTGTCATGAGATTACCTCTATATAGCATGACTGTATGATTGATTGTCCTCTTAGGATATTTTTGAAACTGAAAGGAGCCACTATTAATTATTGTTTTTAATAAGAGTTTGTTGACAAGGACACTATTAATAATTTAGCTGGACAACTGGCATAAACAAACCACTCTAGGCCAACTGGGATGTGCTGTCACTCTAATAGGCTTTTTAAAAAGTAAATATTGGCTCAGCGGGCTAAGGCGCCAGCCACTTACACCTGAGTTGGCCGGTTCGAATCCAGCCCAGGCCTGTCAAACAACAATGACAGCTGCAACCAAAAGATGGCTGGGGGTTGTGGCAGGCGCCTGTAGTGCCAACTACTTGGGAGGCGGAAGCAAGAGACTCGCTTGAGCCCACGAATTGGAGGTTGCTGTGAGCTGTGATGCCACAGCACTCTATCCAGCTTGAGTCTCTGTCTCAAATTATAAAAAATAAATAAATAAAAAGTTAATATTAATAGTGTATACAGATAACTTATTTTACACCATAAATATTTACAGTTTTTACTTATTATAAACATACAAAGTAAAAGAGTCCTATAACTTAGAATTCTGAATTCCCTGTGTTAAGATTTTAGCTGTGTTGGTTCGGCGCCTGTGGCTCAAGAGGCTAAGGCACCAGCCACGTACACCTGAGCTGGCAGGTTCAAACCAGCCTGGGCCCACCAAACAACAACGACGGCTACAACCAGAAAATAGCCATTGTGGCAGGCACCTGTAGTCCCAGCTGCTTGGGAGGCGGAGGCAAGAGACTCGCTTCAGCCCAGGAATTGGAGGTTGCTGTGAGCTGTGATGCCACAGCACTTTATCCAGGGTGACAGCTTGAGGCTCTGTCTCAAAAAAAAAGAAAGATTTTAGCTGTGTTGTATATATTTAGGAAAGCTGATTTTCACCTAATTTTAAATTTACAAGATAGTTGCAGGAATAGTATAAAGCATCGTGAGAGCCCCTTTAGCTATTTATCATTTTTTACTATATGCCATTTGTACCTTCTTTCTCTTTATTTACATTTTCTTCTGAAAAACTTGAGAGTAATTTGTAGACATTAGATCCCTTTACCCAAGAAGACTTGTGTTGATTACTTAAGAATGGGAATATTCAGACCCAGCTGAACTGCAACCAAAAAATAGCCAAGCACTGTGGTGGGCGCCTGTAGTCCCAGCTACTCGGGAGGCTGAGGCAAGAGAATCGCCTAAGCCCAAGAGCTGGAGGTTGCTGCGAGCTGTGTGGCGCCACAGCACTCTACCAAGGGCGACAAAGTGAGACTCTGTCTCTATTAAAAAAAAAAAAAAAAAAGAATGGGAATGGGAATATTCTCTTAAATAACCATAGTATTCTGATCAAAGTCAAGAAATTTAATGATATGAAAATGTTTTAGTCTACTCCCTTGTGTGTTCACATTTCCTCAATTGTTCATGAAATGTTCGTATTAGGTATTTTTTTCCTCAGTCTAGGATTACATATTATAAGTTTAGTTGTCATATCTCTATAGTTTCTTAATCCATAAGCATTCCTTAGTCTTTTGTCTTTTGTGACTTTTATTTTTAGGGGCGAAGTATTGCATAGGCCAACTATTTTGCAGAATATGGCCTCATTTTGGCTTCTCCAGTGTTTCCTCATACATTTTTGGCCAATATTTCACCAAAGTAATGTTGTATCAGGAGGAGTTAACCACCATTTCTAAAAGGCTTACAAGTAGTCACTAATGTTAAGTCTAGGTAAACTCTTGGCTTAAGGTTTGGATATTTGTTTATATTTCATAATACCTGGCACAGAGTATTCAGAGTAATTTCCCAGAGGAACTCTGGGCACCTAGTAGTATAGAGGAAATTTGGGGGTTTTTTGTTTGTTTGTTTTTTGAGATAGTCTTACTATATCACCCTTGATAGAGTGCAATGGTATCATAGCTCACAGCAATCTCAAACTCTTGAGTGATTCTTGGGCTTAAGCGATTCTCTTGCCTCAGCCTCCCAAGTAGCTGGGATTACAGGCACCTGCCACAACACCTGGCTATTTTTTATTGTGGTTGTCATTGCTGTTTAGCAGGCCCCGGGCTGGGTTCAAACCTGCCGGCCTCAGTGTATGTGGCTAGCGACGTAACCGCTGTGCTACGGGCGCTGAGCCTATAGAGCAGCGGTTCTCAACTTGTGGGTCATGACAGTTAAAGGGCTGCAGCAGTAGGAAGGTTGAGAACCATTGCTATAGAGGAAATTTGTGAGAGAAGAAAATGTGTGTTTGTGGAAAGATAGGGGTCTGGAATAATCACAATCAATTTAAACTTGACATTTGAATCTATTATTTCTGAGACACTGCAGTTTTTAGAAATAGTCTGTATCCCTTCATACATGGGTGCTCCTTAGCCTGGCCACGCAGTAAGGTCCCTGTGACCCAGTCCTTCTCTCTGGTGTGCTGCAGGTTCCTTTGTCTCCCCACTCAGACCTGGGCTCCAAGCATACAAGTTTCCTGTATGTGCTGTGTACTTTGATAGACATTTGATCTTTCCTTTGATGACATTTGACCAGAACTTTATAGCAATCTCTGTTCAGAACATCTTTCAATATCTTTATTTACCTGGCAAAATTGTATTTACCATTTATACCAAACTATCTTAAACCCTAATAAATAAATTTCTTGGTGCTTAAATTTTAAAAATGATGTATATACACCATGCAACAAGAAAAGTTAAACGTTGGCAGGGCACGGGGGCTTACTTCTGTAATCCCAGCACTCTGGGAGGCCAAGGTGGGCAGATCGCATAAGCTCAGGAGTTTAAGACCAGCCTGAGCTAGAGTGAGACCCCATCTCTAAAAATAGCTGGGTGTTGTGTTGGGCACTTGTAGTCCCAGCTACTTGGAAGGCGAGGCAAGAGAATCGCTTGAGCCCAAGAGTCTGAGGTTGCTGTGAGCTAATGACACATGGCTCTCTCCCAGGGGCAACAAAGTGAGACTCTCTCCAAAAAAAAAAAAAATGCAGTATTATTATATATTTTTTAATATTCACAACTTTATTTACAGAGCTCTCAATGAAATGTGGAAGTGTCAGAACATGCTTCGGAGTCACGTACGAGAACTATTGGATTTGCACAAGCAGGCCACGGTAGGTTCATGGTTTCTTTAAATTAATTAGCTTAAACACTTAATTTGCAGTTTTTGGCTGGGGTTGGGTTTGAACTCGCCACTTCTGGCACATGGGGCCTGTGCCTTACTCCTTTGAGCCACAGGCAACACCTAACACTTACTTTGTTTGAATTAATCAGTCATTCAGATTTTTCATGGTGGTGTATAATAAAGTAAGGACAAAGTATTTCAGGTCTTTCATTTTTCAAATGTCAGTTAAACATAATTTCTGTAGTTGTCCATGCTAAATTCCTATTTATTTTTATTTTAGTTTTTTTTTTTTTTGAGACAGAGCCTCAAGCTGTCCCCTGGGATAGAGTGCTGTGGCATCACAGCTCACTGCAACCTCCAATTCCTGGGCTCAAGCAAGGCTCCTGCCTCCACCTCCCAAGTGCTGGGACTACAGGCGTCCACCACAACACCTGGCCATTTTTTAGTTGCAGCCGTCATTGTTGTTTGTGAGGCCTGGGCTGGATTCAAACCTGCCAGCTCAGGTATACATGGCTGGCGCCTTAGCCCGTTGAGCCACAGGTGCTGAGCCTATTTATTTATTTTTTGAGGCAGAGTCTCAAGCTGTTGTCCTCAGTAGAGTGCTGTGGCTTCACAGCTTACAGCAGCCTCAAACTCTTAGGCTTAAGTGATTCTCTTGCCTCAGCCTCCCAAGTAGCTGGGACTATATAGGTGCCTCCCACAATGCCTGGCTATTTTTTGGTTGTAGTTGTCATTGTTGATTGATAGGCCTGGGCTGGATTTGAACCTGCCAGCTCTGGTGTATGTGGCCAGCGCCCTAGTGGCTTGAGCTACAGGCGCCGAGCCATAAATTTCTATTTCTTTCTTTTTTTTTTTTTTTTTTTTTGAGACAGAGCCTCAAGTTGTCACCCTGGATAGAGTGCTGTGGCATCACAGCTCACAGCAACCCCCAATTCCTGGGCTCAAGAACATAAATTTCTATTTTAAATGAATATTATACACTGCTTTTCAGCATAAACAAAGAAATTGTATTTTCGTTCTTTTCTTTATTTTTATTTTCTCTGTACATATACATGTGTTTATTTGGTTTCCACTTTTTGCCTTCACAAAATTAAAGAGGCTTGAAATTTAATAACAATAACAATGTTTAACATAAGGACTAGAAACAAAAACCTCGTAAAGAACGAATGAAGATAAATACATATGGAAAATAAATTCAATGATTGCTGCAACGAAATATTGAGAAATAATAATAATGCAAAAAAAATTACAGTAACATGAAATAGAATTATTTTGAAGTATTCTTTTTCTGTTGTCTATAAAATTTGGCATGATCTGTTTTTGAAATTATCTTCTATTTTCATTTAGAAATATTGTCCATTTTTTGAGACTTTGGGAAAAAAAAGTTAACTGATGACTTCATAGTGAACCTCAGAATCAAAGCATTCTTTGATAGACATACTTTTTTTTTTTGAGACAGAGCCTCAAGCTGTCACCCTGGGTAGAGTGCTGTGGCATCACAGCTCACAGCAACCTCCAACTCCTGGGCTCAAGCGACTCTCTTGCCTCCACCTCCCAAGTAGCTGGGACTACAGGCGCCCGCCACAATGCCCAGCCATTTTTTTTTTTTTTTTTTTTGGTTGCAGCCGTCATTGTTGTTTGGCGGGCCCGGGCTGGATTCAAACCTGCCAGCTCAGGCGTACGTGGCTGGCGCCTTAGCCCATCGAGCCATAGGTGCCGAGCCATTTTCTTTCCTTCTTTTTTTTTTTAAGTGACAGAGTCTCACTTTATCACCCTCAATAGAGTACTATGGCATCACAGCTTGGGCCTAGGTGACTCTCCTGCCTTAGCCTCCTGAGCAGCTGGGACTACAGGCACCCACCACACTGCCTGGCCATCTTTTGTTGCAGTTTTGCTGGAGCCGATCTTCAACCCGCCACACTTGAGAGTGCCCCACTGAGGCAGAGGTGCCACCTGCCTTTAATATACTTTTTTTTTTTTGCACAGTTTTTGGCCGGGGCCAGGTTTGAACCTACCACCATATGGGGCCAGCACCTACTCCTTGAGCCACAGGTGCCACCCACTATACTTTTAAGTATATTCACACTACAATATTTGTTTTTAACCAAGGGACTATATGCAGATGCCTCAAGAGCCCATGGACAGTAACACAGAGATAACAAACTTTTTTTCACAAATGACAGGTAGTAGAAATTTAGGTTTTGCCAGCCCCTTCAGTCTCTGGTCAGATATTCAACTTTGCCTTTGCAAAAGCAATCATAAACAATACATATAAGTGAATAGATAGGACTGCATTCCAACAAAACCTCATTATCAAAAACAGGTGGTCCAGGCTTGGCACCTGTGGCTCAAGCGTCTAAGGTACCAGCCACATACACCTGAGCTGGCACATTCGATTCTAGCCCGGGCCCACCAAACAATAATCACAGCTGCAACCAAAAAATAGCCTGGCATTGTGGCAGGCACATGTAGTCCCAGCTACTTGGGAGGAGGAGGCAGGAGAATTGCTTGAGCCCTGGAGTTGGAGGTTGCTGTGAGCTGTGATGCTAGAGCACTCTACCCAGGGGGACAGCTGGAGGCTCTGTCTCAAAAAAAAAAAAAAAAAAAGGTGGGGGGGCGGGAGGGCAGTGCCTGTGGCTCAAAGGAGTAGGACACCAGCCCCATAAGCCAGAGGTGTCAGATTCAAACCCAGCCCTGGTCAAAAACTAAAAAAAAAAAAAAAAAAGTGGTCCGTAAGGTAATAGTTTACCAACTTCTGATCCAGATTACATTTGATATAAATTAAAACTAATAATAAAGTATCATGTTACTCAGGTAGAAGAAAAGGAAGTACTTTTTAGACAGGAGGTTAGCCTAAAGGTATTTACGTTAAAAATAGCCAATAGAACTGTATTCCTGAAGAAAAATTTCTGTTCATATTTTTATTTATTTATTTATTTATTTATTTGAGACAGAGCCTCAAGCTGTCACCCTGGGTAGAGTGCTGTGGCATCACAGCTCACAGCAACCTCCAAATCCTGGTCTCAAGTGAGTTTCCTACCTCTGCCTCCCAAGTAGCTGGGACCACAGGCGTCTGCCACAACGCCTGGCCATTGTCTGGTTGCAGCCATCATTGTTGTTTGGCAGGCCCGGGCTGGATTCGAACCCACTAGCTCAGGTTTACCTGGCTGGCGCCTTAACCGGTTGAGCCACAGGCGCTGAGCCTCTCTGTTCATGTTTTTAACTAAAAAATTTTCTGTGGCATGTGGCTTCACAGTAATTTTGATGTGATAATTTTTATGTTAATTATTTTCTTTATCTTTTCAATCTCTCAAAATAACTGTGATGAAAATTATAGAACAGTCACAAACCAGTGCCTCTGGGAATCAGGGACATGCGTAAGCCATCCCTGACCCCTCCCCTCATTGGTATGTTACTGTTCACATTTTTAATACCTTCCTGCTAACATCTTTTCTTGTATTTGTCCCTTTTTGAAATTTTTTTTAGACACGGTCACTCTGTCACCCACACTAGAGTGCCAACGCCTCAGCCTATCAGCCTCAAATTCTTGGGCTCAAGCAACCTCTTGCTTTAGTCTCCTGAGCACCTGCCACAATGCTTGGCTGATTTTTCAGTTTTTGGTAGAGGAAGAGACAGGATCTCTCTTTGCTCAGGGTGGTATGGCACACCTGACTTTAAGTGATCCTTCTGCCTTCTCCTCCCAGATTATAGGTGTGAGCCACTACATCTGACCTCTTCCATTTGTCTTAATAGTTGTTGCTACTTCATCATTCTTTGCTATGAATTTAGCATGTATACATGGTAAGTAAGCATTTTCCAGTGGATAGATTGCAATTAATTTTTTTTTAGAGATAGAGTCTCACTTTATCGCCCTTGGTAGAGTGCAGTGACATCACAGCTCACAGCAACCTCCAACTCCTGGACTTAGGCGATTCTCTTGCCTCAGCCTCCTGAGTAGCTGGGACCACAGGTGCCCACTACAACGCCCGGCCATTTCTTTGCTGCAGCTTGGCCACGGCAGGTTCGATCCTGCCACCCTCCGTATATGAGGCCGGCGTCCTACCCACTGAGCCACAGGCACCACTCCCCCCGTAGTGAATATTTTTTAACTATATGAAAAAATGTACAATAATGTGCATTGATTTTTTTTTTTTTCCTTTTTTTGGTAGCCAAAATTTGTTAACATTTGTGACTGGCTGTTCTTTTGTTTCTGTTTTAAATTTCAGTCAGAGGCTAACTGTTCTGCCATGTTCGGAAAACTGATGACCATAGCAAGTGAGTATGTTCATTCACTTAGTAGGAATATAATAAACTCACAGCAGACAGCTTACCAACTGGGCCTATCAATTGAATGTTAAGTAAAAGAAAATAATCCTTATCTTAATTTTATTTCTGAGAACAAATTCAGCTGATTTTAAGACACTTACTTTCAGTGTATTAGTGTTTTTTTCTTTTATAATATTGAGTCTTTTAATTTTAAATAGAGAATTTGCCTGACCCTGGGAAAGCACAAGATTTTGTGAAGAAATTTAACCAAGTTCTTGGTGATGATGAGAAACTGCGGTCTCAGTTGGAGTTATTAATCAGCCCAGCATGTTCCTGCAAACAGGCAGATGTTTGTGTGGTAAGTAAACTATACATGTGTTCTCCAAGATTTACTTACAGAACTTTATATTTCATCAATGCCTGTTCTACATAGTGTTTAGTGTGTATTTAATAATATTGTGAGCTGTCAATTACTTAGTGATATATATGTGGTTGACTTTGTTCTCTTTACTTACTGCACACTCTTTAGCCACATTCTAGGAACAATCTAGAGAACAAAGCCAGAGACTTTGATTTTAGGAATTGAGCAGGATAATGTACTTTGTGTTTAGTAGATATATTGAGTAAATGACAAGTACTTTCTAAATGCTTGTGTGCACGCATTTTTTTTCCCCTTGTATTAACACAGAAATAACCGTTGTCAGCAAATTGTCATAGTAACATTGCCAGGTATGTGATTTTATATATAGATAAGGTAAATTCTTATTTAGACTTCTGTCCTCCATTTCATTCATAGGCTTATTTTACAGAATGAGTCTATACCATTATCAGTGAAGATGTCAGAAAGGAAAACTTCCATTTATTCAGCATTTTATGAGGTAGAGATTGAATTTTATGGCAGAGATTTGAATTTCACTGCACCATGTTATGACCAATGTGACCTTTAGTAAGTTACTCAATATTTTTGAACTCTGCTTTCTTCACCTGTGGATATTAACAATCTCAAAGAGTTATTAAAGGATTTGATTTTAGGCTCACCACCTGTAGCTCAGTGAGTAGGGCACTAGCCACATGCACTGAGACTGGCGGGGTCAAACCCGGCCTGGCCTGCTAAAACAATGACAACTGCAATAAAAAAAAAAATAGCCAGGGGTTGTGGTGGACGCCTGTAGTCTCAGCTGCTTGGGAGACTAAGGCAAGAGAATCGGCTAAGCCCAAGAGTTTGAGGTTGCTATGAGCTGTGATGCCAAGGCATTCTACCCAGAGCGACATAATAAGGCTCTGTCTCAAAAAAAAAGATTTTATTTTATTTTTTTATTTCATTTTACAAATATTTTTCCTATCCTTTAATTTCAAAACCACACTCATTCACATACTGACTGGCTGACATTCTTTTATGATAAATTAGAACATCTACTTTATCCTAACCATACAAAAGGAAAACAGATAAAGCAAAATAGCATTAAGGGACTTCCTTTTCTACAATTAAAAGACTGTGTTTGTGTGTGTAAATAAATCCCTTTATTCCAATTTCATCCTTTTGGCTGAACTTTATTTATATATCTGCCTTAATTCTTAAATTCTTCTCTCATATGAAAGGCAGCATTATCCAGTCATTGAAGCCAAACTTCCTTCTCTTTCACCAGCCCTGACCATTAGTCATCAACCATTAAAAGACAGCTTCCTAAATTTTTCTGAAATTGATTTCTTCTCTATTAGAGTTCCCTTTTGGAAGTCCATTTCTTCATAAGTCGGGCATGTGAGATTTTAATTGCTCTGCTGCAGTTTTCTCTTCTTCAGTCAGTGGTGACAGCTCCAGATCTGTTTGATTTTCTAGTTTTTGTATCATGTTCATAGTCTATTCACAGTATCACAAATGAGGCTTTTAGTCTCTTTCTGCTCAACAGCAACTAAAGCATGTCTACAAAGTTTAATATCAAGACTTTATCCCTTGCATTTCCTATAGTGTAACTGGAAATGAAAACTGTATAGTTTCTTGCCTGCTGAAATCAAGATGATTAGTCTTGATTTCATATTCCAGCCTGTAATGTAGTCTAGATCAGAGTCAGCTTTCTGGAACATCAGTCCCAGTTAATCAACCTCCGCCTCCATGTTGAATAGTTCTACTTTTTTATTTCAGAATGTTAGGAGTACAGATGTTTTGTTTACATATTTTGTTTTTATACAGACTGAGTCAAAGTTATACGCATTAAGTGTGCACTTCACATAGTGTATATGAATTTAACTCATCCCCTTCGCTTCTCCAACCCACACCAGCTTCATTTTCATTGAGATTTACTTCCATAGATGCACTTGACTATTGACGGATTAGTTCCAATTTGGCATTAAGTGCATGTGTTTGTTTCTCCATTCTTATGATGTTTCAATTAAAAATGGTTTCCAGTTCCCTCTAGGTTGTCCAAAAGGATAACTAGATAACTATTTTTTAAGGCTGAGTAGTACTCCATAGTATGCATATACCACATTTTATTAACCCATTCATGTATTAGTAGGCATTTGTGTTCTTTCCACAAACAACAAACCACATATTACAAAGTTGATCCCATTAGATTATAGCGGAGCTGAAAACTTCACATGGCCTGGTGACATCATCATCCTAAATCTGTGTAGACCTAGGCTAACATGAATGTGTTTGTCTCTGAAGTTTTTTTTTTTTTTATTATTAGTCTATGGGAATGCAAGAGTCTTAGTTTTGTTTTTTTGTTTTTTGAGACAGAGCCTCACTTTGTGACCCTTGCTAGAGTACTGTGACATCATAGCTCACAGCAACCCCTAAATCCTGGGCTGAAGTGATTCTCTTGCCTCAGCCGCCCAAGTAGCTGGGACTACAGGCTCTTGCCACCATGCCTGGCTATTTTTAGAGACAGGATCTTGCTCTTGTTCAGGCTAGTCTCGAATTCCTGATTACAGGCATGAGCCACTGCTCCCAGTGAGAGTCTTAGTTTTTAACACAAAAATTAAAAAATGCAAACAAAAATGCTATTAGAATAAAAAAGGAAAGAATTTATAATGTATTTATTTGTGTATGGTGTTACTATAAAAGAGTTGAAAACGTTTATAAAATAAAATGTTACAGGCAGGATACAGAGTGGCTCATGCCTGTAATCCTAGCACTCTGAGATCCTGAAGCAGGCAAGTGGCTTGAACTCACATGGCTCCGCACCTGTGGCTCAAGGAGCTAAGGTGCCAGCCATGTACACCTGAGCTGGCAGGTTCGAATCCAGCCTGGGCCCGCCAAACAACAATGCCCGCTGCAAACAAAAAATGACCGGGCGTTGTGGCCGGCGCCTGTAGTCCCAGCTACTTGGGCTGCAGAGGCAGGAGAGTTGCTTGAGCCCAGGAATTGGAGGTTGCTGTGAGCTGTGATGCCACGGCACTCTAACCAGGGTGACAGCTTGAGGCCCTGTCTCAAAAAAAAAAGACCAGCCTGAGCAAGATAAGACTCCATCTCTTAAAAAAAAAAAATAGCCACGGGTTGTGGTAGGCACCTGTAGTCCCAGCTGTTTGGGAGGCTGAGGCAAGAGGGTTGCTTGAGCCCAAGATTCTGAGGTTGCTGTGTGCTATGATGCCATGGCATTCTAAACAGGGCAACAGAATGAGACTCTTCTCAAAGAAAAAACATGTTATTTTAGGCTAAGACTAATTTTTAAATGTTTTTTTTTTTGCTTATTTTTTATTTTATTTATTTTGTTTGTTGTTGTTGTTGTTGAGACAGAGTCCCACCCTATGCCTGAGCAGAGTGCCATGGCTTCATAGCTCACTGCAACGTCAGATTCAGGCTGTGGGCATCCCCCTTCCTCAGCCTCCCATAGTGTTGGAATTACAGGCATGAGCCATCGTGTCCAGCGGACTTATTTATTATTGAAGAAAGAAAAATATTTTTAATATAATGTCTATGGTATGTATTGGAATGTTGTAGGTTATCACGTTCACACTTGCCACTCACTCACAACTTCCAGTCCTGCAAGCTTTGTTCGCAGTAAGTGCCCTGTATAGGTGTACCATTTTTTATCTTTTATATCATGCTTTTTTACTCTACCTTTTAAAACAAAAATTCTTTAAGAGATAGGGTCTCACTCTGCCACCCAGGCTAGAGTGCAGTGGCATAATCAAGCTTACTACAACCTCAAACTCCTAGTCTCAAGTGCTTCTCTGCCTCATCCTACTGAGTAACCAGAGCTATCGGCTCACTACATCATAGCCAGCTAATTTTTCTATTTTTTTTTTTTTTTTGTAGAGACAAGGTCTAACTCAAGCAGTCCTCTTACTTTGGTTTCCCAAACTGCTGGGATTACCAGTGTGAGACGATTTCTGTTTAGAAATAAAATACATTGTGTTATAATTGGCTACAATATTCAGTAAAGTAACATAATATAGAGGCTTGTGACCTAGGAGCAATAGGCTAATTATATAGCCTGGTATGTGGTAAAATATGCCATCTAGGTCTCTCAAGTATTCTCTGGCAACAGAATCGCCTGATACATTTCTCAAAATGTATCCCAGTCACTTAGTAACACACTCACTCAGTGATTCTCAACCTTCCTAATGCCTCGATGTATTTCATTGTTACAAAGGGGTTGAGAACCGCTGTACTAAGTGTATTCATGTAGTTGTGTGTGTGTGTGTGTTATATATATACACACATAGATACTAACATAGAGCCCTGCACTGTCCTGTTGGATTTAAATAAAATGATAGTTTTTGTGATAATATACATACCATGTATATGGCAAGTACTGTGCTTGGGACCAGGTTTACAGAGATGAATAAGAGAAAGTAATTATGTTACTTTCCAGTGTTTTTTGCTATTGTTGTGATAGAGTCTTAAGCTATCACCCTGGCGTCACAGCTCACAGCAATCTCACAGTTTTGGGCTGAAGCGATTCTCTTTTGTCTCAGCCTCCCAAGTAGCTGGGACTACAGGTGCCCACCACAGTGCCCGGCTACTTTTAGAACAGGGCCTTGCTCTTGCTCAGGCTGGCCTCGAACCTGTGACCTCAGGCAATCCACCCACCTCAGCCTCCCAGAGTGCTAGGATTACAGGTGTGAGCCACCACGGCTGGGCATTTTATACATATTTTTAAATATGCATTCTTTTTTTCCCTTTACCTTTTTATATCTTCTGTGCTTATATAATACCATATCTGTCACCTATTAGTGACCAGCTATTTTTCAACATTTATATTGGTTTTGGACAGACTCTGAAATACTTTTCTTAGGTTAAAGCAACTAAATTATATACTATAGAAAAAAATACCTTTTTGTGGATATGCACAAATTAAGGTTAATTTCAGTAAAGTAACATAATATAAAGGCTTGTGGCCTAGGAACAATAGGCTAATTATGTAGCCTGGTATGTGGTAGAATATGCCATCTAGGTCTCTCAAATATTCTCTGGCAACAGAATCACCTGATACATTTCTCAAAATGTATCCCTGTCACTTTAAATTTTACTGAATTTTGTTTGTTTGTTTTTGTAGAGACAGAGTCTCCACCTTATCACCCTACACAACTCACAGTAGCCTCCAACTCCTGGGCTTAGGCGATTTTCTTGCCTCAGCCTCCTGGTAGCTGAGACTACAGGCGCCTAGCTATTTTTCTGTTTTGCAGTTCCGCCGAGGCCAGGTTTGAACCTGCCACCTCCGATGGCACCCTGCTGGCACGCTACTCGATGAACCATAGGCACTACCCCAGATTTTACTGAATTTAAATAGTACAGAATTTAAATCCGGATTTAAAATGTAAGCCTGCGGCTTAGAGCAAAGTATATAAAGATTAAGGACCAAATAAAATATTTTTTCTTTAATGCTGAAATTTTTCTTAGTAAAATTTAATAGCTTGCTAAAATCAGGCATCTCCTAATGACTAAGAAATTTTATTCAGTACATCTCAGTCCTTTGGACTTACACTCTAATAACACTAATAATGGGTGATATTTAATATGTTCTTTTCCCCTTTGCTTCTTTGTCCTCCTGAATATATATTACTGAAATATTTTCTATGAGAAAAACTAATAGAGTGGATGTCATTTGTTATTGCTTTATAGCAGGGGTGTCCAACCTCTTTTCTCTGCCCCAAATGGGAAGAATAAGAATTGCCTTGAGCCACATATTAAATCCACAAACACTAACAATAGCCCATGGTCAAAACAAAAGGTCCATGCATACTTTCGTGATACCGCACACCACAGATAAAACTTTGGACACCCCTGCTTTATAGATTGGAAAGCACCTTTTTTCTTTGTGGTGCCCCGCCCCCCCTAGAGGTAGAGTCTTACTTTATCTCTATCATTGCTCACAGCAACCTCAAGCTCTTGGGCTTAAGCAACACTCTTGCCAGCCTCCCAAATACAGCGCCTTGCTTTTGCTCAGACTGGTCATGAACTCCTGATCTCAGGCAATCTACCCCCTTTAGCCTCCCCAAAGTGCTAAGATTACAGGCATGAGCCACCACCACACCCAGCCAAAAGCCCCTTTAATGTATGTTATTTTCTTAGCTGACACCTGTAATTACTCATCTTAAATGTTCCATTAAAAGGCTTGTCTTTGGGCGGCACCTGTGGCACATCAAGTAGGGCGCCAGCCCCATATACCGAGGGTGGAAGGTTCAAGCCCGGCCTCAGCCGAACTTGAAAACAGAAAAATAGTGGGGCATTGTAGTGGGCTCCTGTAGTCCCAGCTACTCGGGAGACTGAGGCAAGAGAATCACCTAAACTCAGGAGTTGGAGGTTGCTGTGAGCTTTGTGACACCACGACACTCTACCGAGGTTGATAAGGTGAGACTCAGTCTCTACAAACAAAAGACTTGTCTTTGGTTTTTTGGTTTGGGGAGCAGGGCATATAATTTTTTTGAGACAGGGTCTCATTTTGGTGGCTAAGCCAAAGTACAGTGGCATCAGTATAGCTCACTGCAATCTCTAGCTCATAGTCTCAAGAGATCCTTTCGTCTCAGTCTATTAAGTGGCTTAAATTTATTTTTCAGGAAGTCCATCTCTATAATTATTAAGTCTTCCTCATTAGAAGCATCCAGCAAGAATGTCTGTCTTCATGGGAACTACAATAGACCTCTTAAATTGACCACCCAAAGGACTGCAACAAAGTAGTCAACATGTGGCTGTGGTGAACATATGGAACTAGGCCTACTATACTGATACATGCTTGTGGTGTGTGTCTGGGCTATGAAAATTAGGTCCACTTAAAGAGGTGGTCCATGTAGAAAAGTGGTCAGCTATTGAGATTATACTGTATCTGATGTAATAAATTGACAGCTTTATTTTGGGGGCCACCTAATAGCCTTTAATAATTCTATGTGTACGTTATAAATAAAATTCTAGGGGATACAGGCTTCTCATTTTTCACTCACCTCTGAAAAATAATTTTTTTTTTTTGGTAGAGACAGGGTCTCACTTTATCGCCCTCAGTAGAGTGCTGTAGCATCACACAGCTCACAGCAACCTCCAACTCCTGGGCTTAAGCAATTCTCTTACCTCAGCCTCCTGAGTAGCTGGGACCACAGGTGCCCGTCACAATGCTCAGCTTTTTTTCTGTTTTGCATTCAGCTGAGGCCAGGTTTGAACCTTCCACCTTTGGTATATGGGGCCGGCACCCTACTCCATGTGCCACAGGAGCCACCCTTTTTTTTTGAGACACAGCTTCACGCTGTCACCCTGGGTAGAGTGCTGTGGCATCACAGCTCACAGCAAACTCCATTCCTGGGCTCATACGAGTCTCCTGCCTCTGCTTCCCAAATAGCTGAGACTATAGGCGCCCACCACAACACCCAGCATTCTTTGGTGTCAGCTGTTATTATTGTTTGGCGAGCCCAGACTGGATTTGAACCTGCCAGCTCAGGCATACATGGCTGTCCCCTTAGCCACTTGAGCCACAGGCTCTAAGCCAGCTCTGAAAAATTTTATGAATATTTATATGCAGACTGAAAAATGTGTATAGCAGACTGAAAAATTTTATAAATATTTATATGAGATAGTTACAAATATCCCACTTTTTTGAAAATGAAATTAACTGAAACATAATTCTGTGAAATTATGGAAACCAATGTAACATACCCATATAATGCAAACTTTTTAAAAAATAAAAAATATTCTATTGGTTTGGACCCTGTAGCTCAGCAGCTAGGGCGCTAGCCACATACACCAGAGCTGGCGGATTCGAACCCAGCCTAGGCCTACCAAACAACAATGACAGTTACAACCAAAAAAATAGCTGGGGGGGGAAGAAAAATACAGCTGGGTGTTATGGCAGGCTCCTGTATTGCCAGCTACTTGGGAGGCTGAAGTAAGAGAATCGCTTAAGCCCAAGAGTTTGAGGTTGCTGTGAACTGTGACACCATGGCACTCTACTGAGGGTAACAAAGTGTCTCAAAAAAGAAAAATTGCTGTTACACTAAAAATTTGATGGGAGAAATAAGGCAAAATTCTTCAGAAACTATATCATCCCCTTTCTGTTTCCGCTGCCCAGATTTTACAGTGATTGCTCAATGAATGTATAAATTTTAATCAGGATCTAAGGCAGACAACCTTTTTCACTTATACTTATGAATCTATAAATGCTTTTTTTTTTTAATTTTGAAAAATGTTAAAAGCAGGCTTGGCACCCATAGCACAGTAGTTACAGCACCAGCCACATACTCCGAGGGTGGCGGGTTCAAACCCAGCCTGGGCAAGCTAAACAATGACAACTGCAACAAAAAATAGCTGGGCATTGTGTCAGGCGCATGTGGTCCCAGCTACTTAGGAGGCTGAGGCATGAGAATTGCTTAATCCTAAGAATTTGGGGTTGCTGTGAGCTGTGATGCCCTGGCACTCTACTCAGGGCGACACAGTGAGACCCTGTCTCAAAAAAAAAAAAAAAAAAATGTGGGCGGTGCCTGTAGCTCATCTAGTAGGGCACCAACCCTATATACTGAAAGTGGCAAGTTCAAACCCGACCTCGGCTGAACTACAAAAAAAAGAAAAATAGCTGGGCATTGTGGCAGGCGC
>CAUYON010119712.1:0-23633 GCA_963573935.1 Arctocebus calabarensis
CGGGCACCTGTAGTCCCAGCTGCTTGGGAGGCAGAGGCAAGAGACTCGCTTGAGCCCAGGAATTGGAGGTTGCTATGAGCTGTGATGCCATAGCACTCTATCCAGGGTGACAGCTTGAGGCTCTGTCTCAAAAAAAAAAAAAAAAAAAAACAGCAAGAAAAGCCAACCAGAGCTAAATAGAGAGATAGAATCAAGGGTGTACTGATTAGCTACTGCCATGTAACAAACCACCCCCAAATTCAGTGGCTTAAAATAATAACTACACTATTACTAGTCTATGAGTCAGCTGAGACGTTTCAGCAAGGCTCATTCACGTATGGGCAGTCAGCTGAGTGCTGGACAGGGAGCTTTCTCTTACACGTCTGGGCTTCAGCTAGCTATTGACTAGCCTAGTATAGCTTTGGCTGTGACAACTGAACTGTCTTCCAAATAGACTCCCATTCTCCAGCTGGATAGCCTGGCCCTGTCCACATGGCAGTGGCTAGATTCCAAGGGAAAGCAGAAGTCCTCCAGACCAATTGAGGATTAAACTCAGAACTGACATAGTGCCACTTCCAATGTATTCAATAAGCCAAAGCAAGTCACAAAGCCAGCCCAGAGTCACAGCATAGGGAAAAAGACTCCACTTCTTGATGAGAGAAGTTTCACAACCTTTTTGCAAGTCATGTAAACTCAAGGAGGGAGAATTTGGCCTTTTTTTTTTTCCTCTTTTTTTCCCCCTGAATCGATCTACCACAGAGGCAAGGAGAAAACCTGGAGAGACAGATAGTCCCAAATCATGGAAAGCCTTGTTTGCCAAACTCAGGAGTCTGCAGAGGTAATGAGGAGCTGGGGAAGAGTGACATGATCAGATATAAACTCTAGAAAGGCTTTGTTTAGTTGAAAAATGGCAGGAGAGATGGAATGCAAGACTCCAGAGATCACCATTAGACACACTACCTATTGTGGAAAAGAAGGGAAACACCTAAGGTTATACAGCTGGTGATTAGCAGAGCTCAAGTAAAGCAAAGTCTTCTACATCCCAATCTGATGACATTCCCATTCCTCTTCTGGGTATAGGTAAGTTCAGGGATTTTTTTCCATCCCTCCCCTGCTAGATGCAATGTTTCCTGAATCTATACCAGGAAACAAACATATGAAGGCCATTCTAGGTAAACCTCATCAAGATATAAGGCCTGCTTTATCACAGCTAATAGTCAGAGACCTAAAGCCTTTAGAGATAAAGGAAATAACCAAAGACCTAATGACTAGCATGTTTACCTGGTGTGGCTTGGACAATCTTTAACTATTGTTAGATAAATAAATTCATGGCTGTGGCTCATCCAGGAGCATGCTTCTCAACATTGTTTATGTGAGAAGCAGCTTAGTTGCAAATCAACACGTGCCATTATTAGCAGCATCGCCCTTTTGACTTTAAGTTTGGGTTCCTGTTTGAAACCAGTTTGTTCTGTCTGCCTGCCCACAGCATCTTAATCCTTTGGCACATTCTTCCAGCCAGAAGTCTGTGGGCCTCAGAACTCCACATAGTGAACCACATGTATGCCAAACAAATACTGCTGTGTTGTGTCTGACCATTGCAAACACACCTAAGTCACATTAAATCTACCTAATTGATTGTGCACCTCATGGTAACAAAGAAAACTACTTGTTTATTTACAATGGAAATTTGCACCTCTGCTTTCACCATACTCTGCACTTTTCTGCAAAGTGGCTCAAAACTCTTCATGACTGTTATTTCATGTATCATTGCACACTTGGAGTTATGTCTGAGCCAGATCTCATTATTCCTTTTTATTCAGGTTCAGTGTGGTAGTTGGTTTGCAAAGATGACCTCAATAATTCCACCCAGTCTTTACATGCACACAGGTACAATCTCTTTCCCTATCTCTTGAATCTGGTTTGGCCTCTTCACTTGCTTGAAGCAATAGAATATGGTGTCAGTTATAATCAGGCAACTCAACAGGCCTTGCAGTTTCTGCTGTGGTCCTCCTGTAACTGCTGCTATGTTAATTAATGAGAACTGCCAGATAACAGTGACAGCCTATCCACGCCAGTCTTCTGGAGAATTAAATGAGTGTGTATATGTACTGAGACCCCAGCACACAGTAGGTATTACAGTAAATGTTAGTTTCTTGCCTCACTTTCTATCACAATCAGTTTCTATCTAGGGAAGGCTGAAATTAAATTAATAACTTTTATATATTTTTTTCAAGAGTAAGAGAATAGTTTATCCCTTTCCCTTTTTCAGAAACGTATTTAGAACCTGGCGTGATGATGGCCAGTTGAAGTGTGTCAAATATGATTACCATCTGAAGGACAGCAGCAGGGTTCTTCAAAACCCCTGTGCCCCTTACCGGGAGAAAGGGTTCACTTTGTAATACATTCGCAAGCAATGAGAACAGAGAGTACTTTGAGTTCTGAATACTAAGTATAGTTCAAAAATCCAACTCATTGGAAAGCAGAAAGGAAAATCACAGGTTTTACAACAAAGTCACTTTTCAGGTTCTCAGAATCACTTGAAAGACCTATTTTACTGTTTGCCTGCCACACTTGAGTTTTTGTCCTGTGACTGCTAGCCACACAGGTCTCCAGGGCCTCATATGCAGTGGGGGCTGGGTTGCCTTAGCAGGAAAAACCAGTCAAACTAGTGCAGGACAGTGCAGCAGGTGGCAACTTGCTCCTTCCTGGGAAGTCTCTTGAGGTTTACAAGGAAAAAGGGGAGTGGGGTAGAGAGGGGTGGCAGAAAGGATACACCGACAGTCTTGTGCCAAGACTGTGTATGATGGTAGCAGCGACAGCAGAGCTGTTCACAGTCCAAAATGTGGATAGCTATTAATAGAAAAAGATATGGGCCCTGCTAAAATATCCTGACCACCATCAGGAAATCAATAATCTTGGGGTTGGCAGCCTTTCAAAGCACCCATCAGAGACTCAGATACAGGGAGGAAGTGAGAAAACCAGATGTTTTAGCTGGGGTGATAGGGTGGGAAGGTTACTCTTACTCTAGTTTTCTTTGGCATACGAATTGGAATTTGCCACTATGTGCACTATAACTCATGAATGGAAGCCTGTGTAAAAGTTACTTTAGTTTCATGCCTATCATCCTAGCCCTCTGGGAGGCTGAGGCAGGTGGATCACTTGAGCTTCAGAGTTTGAAATTAGCCTAGGCAAGAGTGAGACCCTATCTCTACTAAAAATAGAAAAAGGAGGCTTAGGCAGAAGGACCACTCAGGAGGCTTAGGCAGAAGGACCACTTGAGCCTAGGAACTTGAGGTTACTGTTAGCTATGATGACATCACAGTACTCTAGCCTGGGCAACAGACTGAGACTCTGTCTCAAAAAAAAAAAAAAAAAGTTACTTTAATGAATAAAAGTTCTGATTCGGTACTCCTGATTTGAGCAATGTCACATTTTTATTTTTCTAAATCCATTCCAGCCCCACATAGTGAGGTCATGGAGAAACCTAATGGCTGTCATGTTTGTGCTTCTTCGCTCAGAACATGGGTGCTGATGCAGTCTGGGAAGTGGAAATGAGAGTTCTAGTCCTCAGTCCCTCACCACCCCTGTTATCACCGTTGCTCCCTCTGATGCAGGCGCCGTGGCTGAAGGTTGCTCCCTCCATGTACTCATGTGGCTGCTCCCTGTTCTCTCTCCCCATCCTGCCTTGCCCTCCTCCTGAGCCCTCAGGAGCTGAGACACTCTTTCCAAGAGTGCAGGATCCACAAAACCACCCTCTCACTGAGGGCTAGAATGCTTCACACCAAAAGCAGCCTAGATGATTTGGACACCCTCCTCAGAGGTCTAAAATCCCTTTCCCTTTTTCAGTCTCCAAGAAGGAACTTCCACACAACCCTCCTTTTTTTTTAGAGACAGATCCTCAAGCTGTCGTCCTGGGTAGAGTGCTGTGGCATCACAGCTCACAGCAACTTCCACCTCCTGAGCTTAAGCGATTCTCCTGCCTCAGCCTCCCAAGTACCTGGGACTACAGGTGTCCACCACAACGCCTGGCTATTTTTTGGGTGTAGTTGTCATTGTTGTCTGGCAGGCCCGGGCTGGATTTGAAGCTGCCAGCTCTGGTGTATATTAGCCACTTGAGTCACAGGCGCCGAACCAACAACCCTCCTTCTCACATCTGGAAGACGATGGAAGTTGTCATTGCACTCATGGAACAGGGAAACCTCAAACTCCAGGTAGGCTGCCCTTCCTCAGATACACACAAAATATTTACCTATTTGTTCTTTGGTCCTGATTCTACCGCAATTAATAAAGCAAAGCATGGACTAAATAATTAGTATTGACAGCCTGCCACCTATAGAACCATGACTGTTTCTCTCCCCATCCACTTTTGGTAAATAACAGTAAATTTTCTTGTTTATTGGTAGGCATAGAAATGCAAAGTTGCTTACACAAGTTGTTCGTGCTTTCTTTGTATAAACCAACGTTATCTCGAAGATGGTAAATTCCCAGAGAGTCATAATCACATGTTTACTTTTAAATATAATTACAGTATGATGTACAAGTAAGCTGTTATTTATGATAATCCCTTCTAATCATCACTGTCATTATCATATATTACCATTTATTAGAAGTTTATTTTGTGGTAAGCATTGTGTCAAGGGCTGTACATGCATTACCTTGTTTATTCTCAACAACCACAGAACTAGGCATTATTAGCTTCATTTTCCAGTTGTAGAAATCAACTTTAATGGAATTAAATTGCCCAAGATCACCAGGTAATATGCAAAAAATTAAGGTTAAAGATACATTATCTGGGCTGGGTGCAATGGATCACACTTATAATCCTAGCACTCTGGGAGGCCGAGGCAGGAGGATCCCTTGGGATCAAGAGTTCAAGAACTGAGCAAGAGCAAGATCCCATCTCTACTAAAAATAAAAAAATTATCCAGGTGTTGTTATGTGCATCTGTAGTCCCAGCCACTTGGAAGCTGAGGTAGAAGAATCACCTGAGCCCAGGAATTTGAGGTTGCTGTGACCTAGGTTAACACCATGCACTCTACATGCACTCTAGCCTGGGCACTAGAGCAAGACTCTGTCTTATAAAAAAAAGAAATGTTGTCTGACTCCAAAGCTTAAACTTTGAACCTCTTTGTGTTCTATCACATAAAGGACACATCTAAATGTGTTCACTAGGACCTGAGGACCTAGCCCAGGGAAAGGGGTTAATCATATCTTATTCACCACAAATAGTTGGTGTGAGGCTCAATTAAGATAATACCTATAGATATACTATACTTTGCATACTGAAATCATTATAAAATGATTTTTTTTGTTTTTTCGTGAAGACTAGGACATAGTAAATGTTCATTATTGTCACGAAAATAAATTGCAGTATAATCTCTGTAAACTGACTACCCAAGGGACTGTAACAAACTGGTCAACATATTGAGGTAGTCAACATAAGGAAGTAGGCTTACTGTATTGGCACATACATGTACTTTACTTTCTTGTATAGCTTCCATTAGAGAATATCATATGAAATCACACATAATCAAAACAGTAAAATTATGCATACAGTATCATACAAAATCAATACATTCACTTTTTTCTCATGGTTTAACTATACTTTTTTTTTCTTTAGAATTTCACTTTCTTATCCCCTAGTAGAATGCCATCACGTTTTAGCTCACAGCAACCTCAAACTCTTGGTCTCAAGTGATCCTCTTGCCTCAGCCTCCCAAGTAGCTGGGACTACAGGCACCCACCACAAAACCTGGCTATTTTTAGAGACAGAGTTTAACTCTAGCTCAGGCTGGTCTCGAACTCATGAGCTCAGGCCTCGGCTTCCCAGAGTGCTAGGATTAGAATCATGAGCCACCACTCTCGCCTCCAACCATCCTTGCTGATTAAAAAAAAAGGAGTCTATCTTGGTCTGTTTCTTATTCTTATTACAAACAGTTGAGAAAGCTCTCTCAACTCTAGCTACACCATTCAGCATACTTGGGCAATTCTCCACAGCAGATGACTTTAACTACCTTATCAGATGCCTGACATCTTCTTCTTTTGGAGTCTCTGCAATTTCTTGGTCATGCTCACTTGCTTCTTCCACTTAAGCAGCTATTTCATGTACTATTACCCTGGTCTATACTTAGGTCAATATGGCTTTGAAAATTGCTTCTGGGTCAGGTTCATTACAAGTTGCCACCTCATCATCCACTGCAACAAAATATTTAAAATTTACTCCTTGGGCGGCTCCTGTGGCTCATCGAATGAGGCGCCGGCCCTATATACTGAAGGTGGTGGGTTCAAACCCGGCCTCGGTGAAACTGCAAAATATAAAAATAGCCAGGTGTTGTGGCGGGCGCCTGTAGTCCCAGCCACTTGGGAGGCTGAGGCAAGAGAATCACCTAAGCCCAGGAGTTGGAGGTTGCTGTGAGCTGTGTGACGCCAGGGCACTCTACCAAGGGCAATAAGGTGAGACTCTGTCTCTACAAAAAAAAAAAAAAAAAAATTGCTCCTTTAAGTTTTACCTTGGGAAACGGAGTGTCTGATGGGGCCAAAACATCATGCTCTTGAGTTCTAACACATCCAACTTTCTCGAAACACTTCTATAGAATTTTGCTGAGCTTTACTCCAAGAAGAACTGATTCAGAAGACAGCGTCCAGACTGTTAACTGATGCAGCAGATGAAGTTGCTTCCACAGGCAGACCACAGGTTTGTGTTTTAGTAATGACCTGTTGCAGGAGTTGGGTTCCGGAGTGCATGTTGAATGTTTTGATGGTGATGGGGTCAAGAGGTTGGAATTTTGAGGTCATGTTTGGAGACAGAAATTGCAGTGTCATGTTTGTCAGATGATTAATTTGTGGGTGGCCAGGACAGTTGTCTACTGTCAGTAGAACACACCATTTCTTCTTCTTCATTTCTTAGTCAGTTCTACTTACCCACTTCTCAGATATGGCACCAGCTATCCATGTGTCTTTGTTGGATTTTCAAGTGACAGGGAGGTCTTAGGGCTTCATGTTCTTGAACACTCATTGCTTTACCATTTCGCCATTTACCAAGGGCTTTAGTTTCTCTCCAGTTGAGCTAGCCCAAAGGAGAACTGTGAAATGTTCTATGGCAAGTTCTCCATTCTTACATCTGTCACCCTTCATGATGAGGTTCCTATCACCTGGAAAAAGATTCCATGACATTTTGATGAATTCTTCCAAAATTTCTACTGTAACTTCATTGAAACCACCACATAAGACTTTCTGGGAGATCTCTGTCACAGTTTTTTTTTTTTTTAGACAGAGCCTCAAGCTGTCACCCTGGATAGAGTGCCGTGGCATCACAGCTCACAGCAACCTCCAATTCCCGGGCTCAAGCGAGTCTCTTGCCTCTGCCTCCCAAGTAGCTGGAACTACAGGCGCTTGCCACAACACCTGGCTATTTTTTGGCCGTCATTGTTGTTTGGCGGGCCCGGGCTGTATTCAAATCCGCCAGCTCAGGTGTACGTGGCTGGTGCCTTAGCCCGCTGAGCCACAGGCACCACACCTTTGTCACAGTTTTACATTCTCAAGCCAGCCACTTGGTTCTTGGAAATTTGCCACACTAAATTCTTGTGCAATTTTTTTTAGCAACTTCTTAGATCATGGATCCAGAGATTCGGGTGTTAACTGCCCTCGTTTGTTTGAACCAGTTTAACTGGCTTCACTGACTTCATCAAGGCACGTTTTCTTCCCTTTCTGCTGCAGGTCTCTGCTTTCCTTACCAGATCTCTCCAAGTATTCACGTTTGGATGTTGCTAACTGTGGTCTTGCTACCATCAAAATGTTCTGCTATCTTTCTCTGGTTGCTACTTTCCAGAAAATGTAGAAGCTCAAACTTTTCCTTCAATATCAGCTCTTTGAGTTCTTTCCTTTGGGCCACCATGTCTCAATTAACTGTAAAATTTTTCAGTAATTATAGAATGTACCTACAGTTCAGACCAGTCCTTCATGTTGAAAAAATCTTCTGGGCTCGGTGCCTGTGGCTCAACGGGCTAAGGCGCCAGCCATGTACACCAGAGCTGGCGGGTTCGAATCCAGCCCGGGGCCACCAAACAACAATGACGGCTGCAACCAAAAAATGGCCAGGCATTGTGGCGGGCACCTGTAGTCCCAACTACTTGGGAGGCGGAGGCAAGAGACTCACTTGAGCCCAGGAATTGGAGGTTGCTATGAGCTGTGATGTCACAGCACTCTATCCAGGGTGACAGCTTGAGGCTCTGTCTCAAAAAAAAGAAAAAAGAAAGAAAAAAATCTTCTGCAACACATGATAAACAAAAGGACATTAGGCCTAACCCAAAATGTGATAATAATAAAACACAAAAAAAGAACTTATACTAAAGAAAAAATAATACAACTAAAGGGCACAGCCCACATCTTCTACTTCTTAGTATAAAGTGAACCCAACTGGCCAAGTTTTATAAAGTAAATTAATATTGTGTGTCACAGCCCAGGTGGTCAAGATACAATTTACAGAGGTGGTCAGTTTTCCATTGAGTACATGTGGTACATGTCTGGTCTATGAAAATTAGGTCAGCTTAAGGAGGTAATCGAGGTAGGGAGGTGGTCAACTATGGAGGTTCTATTCTAATGATTAAACTTTGTATTTCTTATTTAAGCTATTGAAGAGCAGATTAAGTAATCTGCCTAAGATTCCTGCTTCACTATAAATTCTTGGAGAGCAAAAATTTGTTATTCCAAAAATATTTTATTCCAACATCTCACAGTGCCTGGCCCATGTTAGGTTCCCCATGAATGTTTGTGAAAGGAAGAAAGGGAGGGAGAGAAGAAGAAATATCACCCAGCTGTGTGATATCAGCGTAGGGGTGCTGATTTCCTGGTCACAGGTCTTACCTGTCATCACAGCATTAGGTACGGTAAATCAGTGGCTTACAAAGTGTGTTCTTGAACCTGCAGCAGCAGCAGCAGTTGACAATTTCTTAGACATACAGATTCTCCAGGCTCCACTGAATTAGAATCTCTAGGATAAGGCCCAGCAATCAGGATTGTAATCAGACCTCCAAGTGATTCTGATGAATGTCAAAAGTTTGATGGTATTCCTGGAAAAGAACTCTTCATTCTCTGCTTATATTTGATAGCAAATAGACAGGGGGGGAAAGGTGAATTTATTAATAGATTTTAAATACTTTATTCTAGGTACCTATAATACATTATTTTTATTGTCATTTTCTGCTAACCAAAAACATTTATGACACAAGGGGGATACATTTCTGAAAAGATTGCATCAATAATGCAATATGTTTTTGGTTAAAAATAACATTTACTGAATTATTTTCTAAGGATAGAAGACTACATATCCATTGCTAATAATATGAATAATACTGGAAATTATAATGATACTTACAGTGTTTGCTATGTACCAGGTGCTATTCTAAGCACTTTTCTTGTTTTAATTAAGTTATTACTTAAAACAATTCTATAAGGCAGGTACAAATTTTATCCTCTCCCTTTTATAAAAAGGAATTGTGGCACATAGAAGTAATATAATTTGAAAAAGATCACAGAGCCAACAAACAGTGGAACCAGGATTTGTATTCATGTGGTCTAGCTCAGGATCCATGGGATTAATCACTATAATACACAGTATCCTACAAATCACACAAAATTTAGGGATAATAGCTGGTAATTAATATTGATAAAGAATTTAGTATTTTCCTTCAGGTTTGTTAATATATATAAATATAAAGATAAATGCATATATAAAATATGTAGGTGAACATGTCTATTTATAAGTAAAAAAATTTTACATTTTTATATTTTGTTCTTTTTTTCTTTTGTTTTATGTTTTTTACATCTTTTTCTTTTATTTATTTTTATTTTTTTTTTTTTGGAGACAGAGCCTCAAGCTGTCCCCCTGGGTAGAGTGCTATGGCATCACAGCTCACAGCAACCTCCAATTCCTGGGCTCAAGCAAGTCTCCTGCCTCTGCCTCCCAAGTAGTTGGGACTACAGGCACCCGCCGCAATGCCCAGCCATTTTTTGGTTGCAGCAGTCATTGTTGATTGGTGGGCCCGGGCTGGATTTGAACCCGCCAGCTCAAGTGTACGTGACTGCCGCTTTAGCCCGTTGAACCATAGGCGTCGAGCCACATCTTTTTCTTTTAAAAAAAAAAAATTTTTAGAAACAGAGTTTTGAAATGCTGCCCAGGATGAAATGCAATGACCCTTATAATCAAAGCTCACTGTAGCCTTGAACTCCTGGCCTCAAGCATTCCTCTTGTGTCAGCCTCCTAAGTAGCTGGGATTACAGGCACATATCACCATGCCTAGCATTTTTTTTAACATATTTTTACAAATATATTTAAAAGAAAATCAGATTATATACTGTTGTAACCTAGTTCTTTTATTTAATAGTATAGTGTAAGCACATTCCAATATTTTTATAATTATAAAATAATTGTGATGTTTGTCTTCTAATTTACTTAATTCTCTATTGTTGTATTATCAGATTATATCCAAGGTTTTGTGTGGTAAATACCACTGTAATGAACATTCATGAACTTAAAGCACAATGATTATGCACTTTATTAGTTAAACCCTGCATCATCCTTTAACATGAGCCACTTAAATAATAAAAAGAACTCTCTCCAAACAGTACATGCAGTCTATAAACTTTCTCATTTTAATATCTTATGACAGTGAAATCAAATTATACACCACTGTCCAACAGTATTTCTTCTGATAACTATACAGGTCATTTAAAAATACTTTGGGTGGCAATTTTTTTTTTTTTTGTAGAGACGGAGTTTCATTTTATTGCCCTCGCCAGAGTGCCATTGCATCACACAGTGCACAGCAACCTGCAACTCCTGGGCTTAGGCGATTCTCTTGCCTCAGCCTTCTGAGTAGCTGGGAATACAGGTGCCCACCACAACGCCCGGCTATTTTTCTGTTTTGCAGTTCGCTGAGGCCGGGTTTGAATCTGCCACCTTTGGTTTATGGGGCCGGCACCCTACTGGATGAGCCACAGTCACCGCCCTGGGTGGCAATTTTTATTAGCTTTATATTAAGGAAACCACTGGCACTATGTCATCAGAGATTCAAAAATGCAGTAATGGAAGAACTGGGTAGGAATAAAAGGTCAAAATATCTTTGAAGAAAAACAAAATGTTTCCTTGAATGTAGACTAATTGTATGGGCAAGACAGTTTCTAAGACATCGCAAATATTTTATGAGGGAATGAATATTAAGGCCCAGTAAACAGATGAAAATATGAGGGAAAGGGTGGCGCCTATGGCTCAAGAAGTAGGGCGCCGGCCCCACATGCCGGAGGAGGCGGGTTCAAACCCAGCCCTAGCCTATATATATATATATATATATGAAAAGGGAGGAAAAAGGCCCCCTTTCCTGACCTTGCTAAGAAAGGCTATCCATTCCATTGTGGCAAATAACTTGTATATGATTCACATACCAACTACAGCGAGAAATATAAACAGCAAAGCAACTTGTTTATATGCTTCCAAGTCTCTGGCATAGCCTTCTAGGGCCTTAGAATGTTTGGATTTGGCCTGTCTCCCAGATGATTTGAAGGAAACCATATTATTTAAGCCAGATTGAAGGGGCCCATGACATCTGCCTCAAGCTAAAAATAATAAGGTCTCTGTGTCTACACGCACTACAGCTAGATGCAGAGGTGTACGTTTACTCCTCCAGATTCAACCAGAGTGTCAACACTGGGGAAAATATTTCAGGGAGGAGATGCATTGGCAGTGCCAAAGCTGTCAGGTAACTCCCTCTTTCTCTGTGTGCTATGCGAACAGGAAATCTGGAAACTCCCAGCAGTTCCCAAAGTCAAAAGATAGTGCAGTACAGAAGTAGGGCCTTTATATTCACAGCAGAGGTGAAACACAAAATTAGAAAACAAAAAAATAGTTGTTGAAATAGATGTACTCGTATACTGCTAGGAGCCAGCAGGTCCCAGGTGCCAGAATCAAGGAAAACTTTCCCCCATAATTAGCTCATTCATTTTCTTGCAGAGAGACAGGTTCTTCTGGATCTCATAACTAAACTTAAAGCCATGCCAACTGTTGACTTACGTATTTGAGAACCCCAAAGTGCTAAAGCCGACAGGACTTTAGGGTTCAACAAATCTCATTCTAGTATTTCTCAGTTGAAGAAATTAAGGCCCAAGGAGATGAAAGAATTTTTCCAGAATCCAAGATGAGGGATCTTGGGGCAGATCCAAGATGAGGGACAAAAGACCATCCTCCAGTCAACATCCCTGTTTAGTGAATGGCACTGCTACCCACCCCACTGCCCTAGGTCGCTGGCCTCCCCTCCGGCGTCAGTCGATAAACTCTATTTCACTTAATGCTGTTTCATCCCCTTCCTTAACTCAACATGGACTTATAGGGGACTTTCTATATGTTAATGTTCTAAATGAGGTAAGAAAATAATTAATAAGAGCTTGCATTCATTGGGGGGGAGGGTGGAGAGAAATAGACAAGAAGCAAGTAAGCATGTAAATAAGAAAATTTCAAGTAGTGACAAATGCCGTGAACAGGGTTATGAGGCAAGAGCTGTCTTGATTGGAGAAAGTCCACTGCAGGGAAGGTAAAATCTGAAGTAGAAGTAGGAGTTGGACAATCAAAAATCCAGGTGCAAAGCATGTCAAGCAGGGAAGAATATAAATACAATCCCCTTGAGGTTCAGATAAGATAGAATAAGCATATTCCATCCTGTCTCTCACTGGAAGTAACTCTGAAACCTGGGCAGAAAGTATGGAGCTTTCTTCATTTAAATGCTAGAATGTAAACTGCAGAAGGCCAGAATTTGAAGTACCACTGAAACCATCTGTGATTTTTTTTTTCCTGTCCCCAACCTGGTTTCAAGACTTTCTGATAACTCTGAGCTGAGCACAGAGGAGAGATCTAGGGGAAGACCTCAAGTTCTGGCTTCAGGAGCAGAAAAGGGAAGTCCTAATGCTAAGAAGAATGGAAACATTCTTTGGGCTTATTCACTTCCCTGTTCTCTCACATACCAGCCCAAAGCAATCCAGGGGCTGCAGCAGTGGAAATGACAGCTACTGTAACAGCATGGGGGCTCCGTGTGCCCTACATTCTGGGGAGGAAATCTTCCTCTCTGATCGGAAGGGCTGTGGTCCCCAAATGGGAAGAGCACCTGCTGCTTTTGTTTCTCTTGCTGTCCTCCCACCACCCGGCCTGGAAGCCACAGCTGCAGGAAGTGCACTGCTGGGCGTTTGTGTCTAAAGACCTAGGGATTGAGAAGGGACACCAAGGACCTGAAAGGACTGGGAGGAACCAGAAAGGCCCCTTAAAAATTGTTTATAAGGGAGCCTGGTTTGTTTGTCATTCACATATAAAAAGCTAAATACAGAGAATAGACCAACCCTATAGAAAAGTGTGTGATAAATACAAACATAGGTCCAAAAAAATAAAAAGAAAGAAATGTGAGGCCAGGCGCGGTGGCTCACGCCTATAATCCTAGAATTCTGGGAGGTCGAGGCAGGTGGATTGCCCTGAGCTCATAGGTTGGAGAACAGCCTTGTCTCTTAAAATAGCCGGGTGTTGTGATGGGCGCCTGTAGTCCCAGCTACTTGGGAGGCTGAGGCAAGAGAATCGCTTAAGCCTAAGAGTTTGAGGTTGCTGTGAACTATGACATAGCATAGCACTCTACCAAGGGTGACAAAGTGAGACTGTCTCCAAAAAAAAAAAAAAGAAAAGAAAAAGAGAAAGAGAAAAGAAATGTGAATGATTTTAAATACACAAAAATATCAGTGTTGCTCATAGTAAGAGAAATATGAATTTAAGGCATGCTGAGATAACACGTCTCACCTATAAGACTGGCAAAAAAATCCAAAAGATGCTAACATATTCTGTAATACTACTCTGGGGAAATAGATCCTTTCATTTGTTGACAATGGAAGTGGTACAATTCCTATAGAGGAGCATTGGCAGTATATATACATTTTTTATTTGCATTTTCCCTTTGACCTGAAAATTCTATTTCCAAGGTATATCACCAAAATATACCTACAGAAATATGGAAAGTTGCATGTATACTGTGTCAAAGTATAAATTAGCATTATTTCAAATAGCAAAGGCCTGGAAACTAAATAAGCTGGCTGAATAAATTATAGTACATGGCTGTAATGGAGTTCCCTAAGCTGTAAAGATGCTACAAGGTAATATCCAAGGTGTATATCAATGAGTGAGAACGCAAGACAGGGAAAAGTTATTTTAGTAAGCTATTGTTTAAACATGCATGCACTTATATATACATCATATGTATGCATGTATGTATGTACAAGGTTGGACAATTAAGTTCGCAAACTCATCCTAGAAAAATGCTACATACTTCCTTGCTGCATATATATCACTATAGTCACCATTGAGGTACTCCTCTTGGGAAGCTATGCACCAATGCCAGCACTCAGTCCATCCTTTAAAAACTTTTGGTACTCTTTTTCTGGAATGACCATCAGAGCTGTTATTGTAGGAGTTCTGACAATTACGAACTCATCCTAGAAAAGGTGCTATGTACCTCACTGGTCACCAAGTAGCCAAGTTCAGGAACTTAGTCATTCCAACTTGTATATTCATATACACATATATGTATATACATGTGTTTATATCTGTTTAAAACAGAACATTACCAATTGGGAAGGAGAGGAACAGGGTAGAGGTGATAAAGTGAAACACTAAACTTCTGAATATAACTTATTTTGTAGATTCAACTTTGAACCATATAAATGTTTAAATGATATAAAAATACTTCTAAGAAATAAAACAAAAACTCACACTATGTTGAAAAGAATTATTTTGAATGGCTTTAATAATTTGACTATATATCCCTAACAGAATATACCCTAAGGAAAAAAGAACTGCAAAAACTGCAAAAATCTTTAACTATTTTAAGTAATTATACTAGTAATACTATTGCTTTATTATTCTAAAGTTGTTATGCTCATTGTAGGATAAAGCAAATAAGTCATTGTTAATGTTCAGAACTAAGATTTTCAGAAATACAAATATAAAACTCAAAGAAGTTTAGTCATGCTCTGTTATACTAAATTTTGCATTATTACAAACTCATGTCCTTCCTCTTCAAAACTGAATCTAAATAAATAAATAAAAGCATTTCCAAGCTCTGTCCTCCCAATATTCCTAAAACAATAATAAACCCAATAGTAATGGGCATTGCTAATACCCAGATCATAGCCACTAAATGCCATTCCTTGGAAGAATGCTTGACCTTATGTTGTGGCAGAAAATGTAGATGATACTAAATACTTTGTCATAATAAAAAGCAAGGAAGCAATATTAAAGAAGATTTGTGTTGCATCAAAAGGACTCAGGAGCCATGGGGACAAAGCTCCCACTGGCCATAATGGAGATAATTTCAAGATCACAAAGAGCAATAACTGTAATTGATTAGAACAGGTCAAATGTATTAAACTCCATGAGCTTTTTTTTTTTTTAACTACTCTCTTTTCAAGATGCTAGGAAACTAACTCATTATTTTGAATGCTGGTGAGTAAGATCAAGCACTCAGTCTTCTGAGGCCTCTCTTCTTCTTCTTCTTTTTTTTTTTGTAGAGACGGAGTCTCACTTTATCACCCTCGGTAGAGTGTTGTGGCATCACAGCTCACAGCAACCTCCAACCCCTGAGCTTAGGAGAGTCTCTTGCCTCAGCCTCCTGAGTACCTGGGACTAAAGGCACCACCACAATGCCTGGCTATTTTTTTTTTTTTGTTTGTTTGTTTGTTTTGCAGTTTTTCCCTGGGGCTGGGTTTAAACCTGCCACCTCCGGCATATGGGGCCAGTGCCCTACTCCTTTGAGCCACAGGCACCGCCCCAGCTATTTTTTTGTTGTTGCAGTTTGGCTGGGGCCACGTTTGAACCTGCCACCCTTGGTATATGGGGCCAGAGCCCTACCCCTGAGCCACAGGTGCCACCGAGTCCTCTCTTCTTTGCTTGTGAATGGCCATCATCCCCCATGTCTACACATGAGCTACCTTTTATAACTGTTCCTGTCTAAATTTCTTCTTGTAAGGATACCAATCATATTGGAGTAAGGCCTATCCTAATGACTTCATTTTAATTAAATTACGTCTTAAAAGACTGTATATAGCTACAAATCTCTATGGAATTCCGTTCACTCCTGGAGCAGGGAGGAAATGGGGTCATTCAAGTTTTACAAATAGGGTCTCAGATGCCTCAGACCACAAGCTGGTAAGGCCCTGAAATAAAGCAGCACCCAGGACTTCGGCCTACAATGTCTATGACCTTCCCTTACCCCTTTCTACCTTTGTGGCCCCAAAAGGGAATGAGATAAAAGGCAGATCCTTGACTAAGTGAAAGAGTTGCTTCAATCCGGAAATAAACCTTTTGATGATCTTTGTTTGTTTCAAAGAAGACTTGTTTTAAGGGTTTGCCTGGCCTCGTCTTCTATTTAGTGCTATTAATTTATTTATTTTTAAAAACCCCTTAGAAATAGTCCTCATCCAAGAGAAATGCTTCCTCACATTTCCTCTGCAGATTCAATTCTACAGCAATGAATGCCAAACCTTCTCTTTGTCCCTCCTTTGACACATGTTATGATGCTGACATGAGAGTGTGAAGGAAACACAGACAGTGTGGGAAAACACGTGTGCATTCTTTATTGTCCTCTGTAAGTTTCCAGATACTCCTCCAGGGAAGAATGAAACTCCTCAGCATGAGTCACACGCACATGGTACCTCAAACAGATTCACATTGATGTTTTTCATTTGGCGAGTGTGTTTGGCCCGATTTTTTTTTCTTCACTCTGCTCTTTTTAATAATGTAGGGAATTAGACTCCATTTTGGAAAGATTTCCACCAAACAAGTAAAAATGAAAGTTTCAGCATAGGAGGTTAAGCTCAGGTCTCCTGTGAATACTCCACAAGAAGACAACTAGAATGTTTGTACTCCCCTCCTTCCAGATTTTTACCTCCCTCATGAATATTAGGATAAGAGCCTGCCCCTTCCAGAATCATCTTCTGGATGCTGCCCCTTCAAGCTGCCACTTCTCCCCATAACTGCCTGGGACATGAGGAAGGGTGACTGAGAGTATAAAGGTTCAGGTCTTCCAGTTCTGCCACAGTATAAATAAGGTCACTTGAAATTTTATTAAACACTCTTGCTCTGCATTCTAAGTAATCAGTAAAAAACTGGGGTTAATATTCTTCAGTCACATTCTACCACAGCACCAAAACTATTTTTCTAGTGTTCCCCGAGGGCCTGCTTGTTATTAAACACTGTAGAACTACTTTCTTTGAGCCAAGCATCAGGCTCTGGCCTTTATCCAGAGAAGTGGTGAGAAATCTCCTGTTAATGTTCTATTGTGGTAAACATTACTTAGAGCTGGCCTTAAGGAGAGGAATAAATCGGGCATTATAAACAGTTCAAAGGTAATTTTTTTAAATGAAAGCAAGAGATTCTCTATGAATTGTTCCCAACTTCCAGAATGGCAATTGTTCCAAAGCACTTGCTTTGATCTCTCAATAACCTAGAAAGGTCATTAGACTTGGCATCATTACCTACATTCAATAGACCAGGAAATTGAGACTTGGAGAGTTTAAGTGATTGGGCAAGGTCACCCAGCTAATTAATCATAGAGCAAAGCTTGCTTTCTGTAATCCTAGGCCAACTCTTGCCAAAGCATTGAAGTTTGCCTTCTCTGTATCTATAAAGCATTTTGCAATTATTCCCTCTAATGCATAGTTCTACTGACATTTTTTAAAAATCGCTTAATCCCCACAACCACCCTATGGGTAAGTAATCTCATTATCCTTATTTTATAGATGAGGAAAACTTACAAAATTATTTATTTACACACCACCCACCCCTGTATAATTATACTTGCATTTTAGTATGATCACTGTTGCATTAATCAAGATTACCCTGTCCTGGAGAGGTTGGCCTCTATGAATTGTATCACCCAGGCTCTCTTGTACTGCCAGGAGTTTGGACAGCAGGGAGAGATCAGAGTATATCTTCTGCCATTCCCTCCTCTCCCTCCTTTGCCACTACATTTCTGGCAGTAACTTTCAACCACTGTATCTGCCCTTCATAGTTCTGGCCCTTACTGTTAATTCTGTTTTCTTCCTTTGCCTTTTCTTATCTAGGCATGTGTGATAGAGTATCTGCAAAGACAGCCACTAGTGATTCATTTTGCCCTACATGTATATGCTGCTCTCTCCTCAATAGGTAGTACGGATTTCCCCCTCCCCTCGAATGTGAACTTGTCTTGTGACTTGCTTTGATCAGTAGAATGTGGCACATGTGATGCCCTGTCTGGAACAAGTGATGCCCTGCCTTGTTCTGGAACAAGTCTGTAACAGGTCTGGGAGCTCCCACATTGACTTTCCTGGAGTCCAGCCTTTATCAAGAGTTTGGGCTAAATTATTAAATAATAAGAGATTACATACAAAGAAAGAGAGAAACCCTAGTCCACCCCTTGCCATTCCAACCAGCTGAGGCACCAGATGTGTGAGTGAACCCATCTTGGATCCTGCAGCTCTAGTCTGGTTGCCCCGCCAACTCCCTGAAGAGCAGAGTCAAGATGAGCCATTTCTGGCCCAGCACAGTGGCTCATGCCTATAATCTTTGCACTCTGGGAGACCAAAGACAGTAGATTGCTTGAGCTCAGGAGTTGGAGACCAGCCTGAGGAAGAGCAAGACTCCATCTCTAAAAATAAATAAATAAATAAATAAAAAGATGAGCCATTTCCAGCAAGTCTTTGCTAAAACTGAAAAATTGTGAGCATCTAAACCATGGTTGTTTTTAAAAGTGGTCTGTTACACATTGGAAAGAAACAAGTGGTAACGGCTTCTCACCACTACAAGTCCCAGGTGCCTCCATATCCATGTTAATTCTCTTCACTCTAACCTTGACTCCATAAATGATCCCTTCACTTCATTCTGTTCAATGAAATCCTTTTGAGGTCTGCTTTCTACCCTGATTCTGCCTACTACCACAAGAAAATAAATAAATAAAACAACCAAAGTTTGTTGTTGATGCAAGGATAAAAATAAATCAGATGCTGTGATAGGAAATGACAGAGAGAACCAGACTCAGGCAGGGTGGATACAAAAGGCCTTTCTGACTCACTCTGTCTAAGCCAGTTAGCATCTACAACAAAACAGGTACAACACACTCTATCTGGGTAATGAGCACATCTATAACTTCAACTCAAAGCAATATATGGAACCCAAATGTTTATATTCCCCATAATATTGTGAAATAAAATAAAAAGTGAAATAAAATAAAATAAAATAAAAACATCTACAGCAAAGAGGCTGATGGAAATAATGATGCTGGAGGAAGCAAGGAGGTGGCAAACTCAGCAGAGGAATCCACTTCAGGTGCAAGCCATTCTTTTTTCAGTCTCTGTCATGGATCACTGAGCTAGGACTTGCAACTGCTTTCGAAATCTCTGAGCATATCACTCATTTCATTCTTTCTACTAGGCTAAAAATTTGAAGTAGAAGGAAAACAAACAATGGGAATGACTTCTTCCTTGGTCACCTTCCTTTCAGCTCCCAATACACGCAAATGGACAGTTAACAAGGGGTCTGTGCCATATCCACCAAAAAGAAAGAACTGAAAAATGGGAGAGATGTTAAAAAGGGATTTTTACACAAGCTATGAAAACATAGCTTTACTTCAATTATAGTAAATAATTGCATCAATCCAATTGGCAAAAATTCAAAAGAGCAGTAGCATTTAGTGCTAGTGAGGATGTGACAAAGTGAGCTGTTCAATATGTTGCTTGCTGAGAGTGAGAACTGCTTCATAACCTTTTTGGTATACAATCTGCCAACATCCAATTAAGCAAAAAGTGCATATCTTCCCTGTACCCACTTTTGAGAATCTATTCTAAATATAATGCTATACATAAATATAAATATACAAAGATCTATTTTATCACAACGTTGTTTACAGTAGCAAAAACAAAAATAGGAATAACCTAGCCATCAGCAGGAGATAAATTATGATACATTTGGCTGGGATCTGTGACTTATGTCTATAATCCCAGCCCTTAGGGAGGCCAATGTGGGAGGATTGCTTCAGTCCAGAAGTTTGAGACCAGACTGAGCAAGAGCAAGACCCTCTACAAGAAGTATTTTTAAAAGTTAGCTAGGCCTAGTTATAGCTAGACTTGTGCTCCTGTAGTTTCCACTACTTAGGAGGCTGAGGCAGGAGGATCGCTTGAGTCCAGGAGTCTGAAGTTGCAGTGAGCTATGAGGATGGATACAACTAGCCCAAGTGACAGAGCAAGATATTGTCAAAAATAAGAAGGTTCCTTCGTATTAAGATATTATATCATGACTTAAAAGAATGAGTTAAATTTATATTTAATGATGTGAAGAGACATCCATGATATATTATTGAGTATTTTTTAAAGTAAGCATCACATATAACATGATTCCCAAAACAAAGCCTACATCTGTGCATGTATTTTTATTTATATCTGTCTGAGCATGGATAGAATGTTGAAAAATATATAATGAGCTTTTTAACAAAATCACCACATTAGCTTTTTCTTATATAGTTGTGGAATATTCCTTGTTAAAAGGAGAGTATGCTACTTTTTTTGAGTATATATTACTTTTAATTTTAATTCTCCTGTTTCCACCCCTCCCACCTCAAGCAAGCATGGTTCTAAATATTTACACCTTAAACTAGTTTTTCTTGTTCTAGAATTTTATATAAATGTGCTCATAACTTTCTGTGTTGGGCTTCTTTTGCTCACTCTGATGCCTATGAGATTCATCTAGGTTGTTGCATACACTAGTAATTCATTCCTTCTTGTTTCTGAGTCCTATTACATTCCAATGTATACCACAATTTGTTTATCTATACCATGTTAATGGACATTTGGGTGGTTTCTAGTTTATGGTTATTTTAAATAAAGTTGCTGTGACCATTCTTGCATAAGAGTACAGAGCCTCAAGCTGTCCCCCTGGGTAGAGTGCTCTGGCATCACAGCTCACAGCAACTTCCAATTCCTGGGCTCAAACGAGTCTCCTGCCTCCACCTTCCAAGTAGCTGGGACTACAGGCGCCCACCACAATGCCCGGCCATTTTTTGGTTGCAGCCATCATTGTTTGGCAGGCCCAGGCTGGATTCGAACCTGCCAGCTCAGGTGTACATGGCTGGCACGTTAGCCCGTTGAGACACAGGTACCAAGCCTTGATACAGTCTTTTATTTCTCTTGGATAATACCTGGGAATTAAATAGCTGGGTCAAAGCATACATAGAGAGGATGTATGAACATATTTTACTTTTGTAATTAAAAAAACCTATGGCTCAGTGCCTGTAGCTCAAGTGGCTAAGGCACCAGCCACATACACAAGAGCTGGCGGGTTCAACTCCAACCCAGGCCTGCCAAACAACAATGACAACTACAACCAAAAAATAGCCGGGCATTGTGGCAGGTGTCTGAAGTCCCAGCTACTTGGGAGGCTGATGCAAGAGAATTGCTTAAGCCCAGGATTTGGAGGTTACTGTGAGCTGTGATGCCACAGCACTCTACCCACAGTGACAGTCTGAGGCTCTGTCTCTAAAAAAAATCTAGTAAGAACATTTTATTTTATTTATTTATTTATTTATTTAATGCGGTTTTTGGCCGGGGCTGGGTTCAAACCCACCACCTTCAGCATATAGGGCTCGCGCCCTACCCTATTGAGCCATAGGCATCGCCCCTAGTAAGAACATTGCAAATAAAAAATGTTGAAGAAAGAGAATAAATTTGGGTTAAAAATAATAATACTTGCTACCTTTTTCTCTACTTCCTCTTCTCCTGATATGCATTTAAATCTGTCAAATCTTGGACTTTCCAAGTCAGGTCAGGTCAACAACTTTCTACTTTTCAGGTTGAATCATCAAGCATAGGGAAATTCTATGTTAGACCTGCCCCAGAGAAACTAGGTTTTGATACCACCCACCAGAAGACATAAAACTAAAGTGATAACTTAAAAGAACTGCTAACAAGTAGGAAACTCACTTCCACTTGCCAACAATGAAACTTATGACACTTGTATTCTATAATAACAGGGTGTCACCAGAATAGATACTTGGTATTAAAAAGAAGAAAGGAACATGTTCTGAAACTAATCAAATCAACATAGCAAGAACGATAGTAGCAGAAGTAACCTCACTTTGGTGAGGATTTATAAATAAACTGGGAACCAAACCTAATCCAATCAGTACCGTGAAGACCTGTTCTCAGGGAGGATTTCTAAGATTGGCTAGAATAGAAATACGATATAAAAGAAGAGCATACAGTAGTTCCCCTTATCCATGGTTTCCCTTTCTGTAGTTTCAGTTACCCATGCTCAACCACAGTTAGAAAATGTTAAGCAGAGAATTCAGGAAATAAATAATTCAGAAATTTTAAATTGTCAACTGTTCTGAGTAGCTTGATGAAGTCTCATGCTGTCCCCTTCCAATCCACCTGGGAGGAGAATTGCTCCTTTGTCTAGTGGATCCGTGCTGTCTTCGTTACCCACCTGTTACTCATGGTCACTGTCTGCACCTGCCATCTAACCATCAACATCATCATGCCTCAATGATCCAGGATCACCTCAAGCAGATGATTGTCCTTCTGACAGATTGTCAGAATGTCAATAGCAGCCAAATGCTGCATCACAATATCTAATGCTATTCACCTCACTTCATCTCATCACTTCGGCATTTTATCATTTAACATCATTACAAAAAGAGCCAATATAATGCAATAAGATGTTACAAGAGAGAAATAGTACATTTACATAACTTTTATTACAGTTGTTATAATTGCTCTATTGTATTATCTTTGTTAATCTGTTGCTGTGCCTAATTTATAAATTAAACTTTATCATATGTGTGAATGTATAGGTAAAAACAGAGTTTGATACTATCTGTGATTACAGGTATCTACTGGGACTCTTGGAATGTATCCTCTTCCGAATAGGGGAGTGCTATTATACTGCCACACTGTCAATGAAAGATTTTTACCAGAAACTGCTCAGCCCATGGCCACCACCACCCCTTTTTCTGAGAACTGGCCTTGAGACCTAACACAGGATGGTCATAGTATCACTTTTTCCTCCTGGCCACAGCTGTTTGGACCAGAGATAGGGATAGGCACCTAATAGATCAAGTTCGAATTTTAAGTATCATGGGATAACACTTAAGTATTTTGTGCAGGTAGTAACAGGATCCAATTTATGATTTGAAAAGTTTTTGGAATATCTAAAGAGATGACTACAGTTGATATTGGCAGTGAAGAGGGAGAAAAGTAAGCCATAGACACCCCGCTCCTCCAACATCTAGAAGCTGAAAGAGGAAGAAGTTTTCTAAGGAGCCTGAAATATAGGAAGAACCAGAAAACTATGGTGACACAAAAAGTAAGAGAAAGATTTAGAAAAGGGAGAAGTTGGGCGGCTCCTGTGGCTCAGCGAGTAGGGCGTCGACCCCATATACCGAAGGTGGCGGGTTCAAGCCCGGCCTCGGCGAACTGCAAAACAAAAAAATAGCCGGGCGCTTTGGCGGGTGCCTGTAGTCCCAGCTACTAGGGAGGCTGAGGCAAGAGAATCGCTTAAGCCCAAGAGCTGGAGGTTGCTGTGAGCAGTGTGACGCCACGCACTCTACCCA